>WAAG01061337.1:264-20129 GCA_013390105.1 Tichodroma muraria
ACAGCCTGATAGACAAGAAAAGTCCTTGAGGTCACTTCTAGCCCCAGTGTTTCTGATTCCATGACATGTGACAGAAGGCCATAGCTCTATGCCATTCACATCACTAAAATCCAAGTGAAAACCTCAGGTTTTATCCTGAATGACTAACAAGAAGACAAATGTGACGTTTTGTTTTGCAATTGAAGGACTGGTTTTGATATATACTTTCTGAAGAGGAAGAATACTTTCTTACCTTCACTGGAATATAATTGAGGAAACTCAGTATATTTTTAGATATTCTGGACATACTTTCAGAGGCTTTTTAATAGAACTGCTGTAATCTTCCTGTCAAAAATTCATATTTTGATGGCTTTATCTTTCAATATCCATATCAGCTAGAGCCATACCAAGATGCATGGCATTTAAATGCCCTTTTCCTGGGATTAGGAAATACAGGGGGGAAAAAAGTAGTCTGAAATAGTTAGCAACACGAAGAATCTCTGGGCTTCTTAAATGTGTGAAGAACCACTTTGGAATAGCACTATTTTTTTTGTATTACCTATAGATACATACTACTTAAGTCTGAATTAAACACTTAAAATCTCCATAAAGGCAGTATAAGCATGTTTTCACAGCATGTACATAGTGAATGGCAGAGCCTCAAATTCTGGAGTGAGGGCATCTGAAATGCTGCTTACCAAGGCTATTTCCAGCTATGGGATTCTCTGACTAGAAACACAAGTTGGATTTAAGACTGCACACAGTCTGCTGGAAGATTCATATGTTTGTAAAAGATTATTTGCCCAGCTATACAGGATGTTCCTAAGAATACTTGAATAGTGCTTGATTATTTGCCAGGAACTGACACATGTTATGTAATCTCATTTTATGTAAGTTTTTCTACATCTGAAACCATTCCAAATGACATCTTTTTCTCCCTGCTTGTGTCATAGCCCTAACCCCGAGTCCAGCAGTAAGTCTGTGTATTTACCAGGTATGCTTCACTTCTCATGACAGAACCCACAGCCAAGATTATAATTCCATAATGGTAATAGAGGATAGTCCTGGGTTCTGGTTTAACTGCTAGAGCTGTTTATTCCTTTATCTAAAAAAGATTCCTTGACACTATCTTTTAGCAGTGCTTAAACACAGCCACAGGATTTCACCTTTCCAGTAAATATTCCAGTAAGCACTGATTTGGAGATAACTTCCTGCTCACTTGAACCCTTTTTAGTACTTAGGAACCTCGTGCTCTTTGCTGTACCATGTTACATTCATGTTACATACTTTGCTCTCCCGTTACCGTCAACAGGAAGGCTGGATGAAGCCTTTCTTAACGTAGTCTTCAACTTGGCAGAAAAAAAAGATGTTTTTGATGGGATAAGGTGGAACTCTTTCATTTCTTGCACAAATATAAAATAAATTATATAGTAAAAGACTGACCTTCTCCCCTCTCACAGTTTTCCTTATATTGGTGGACAGTACTACCTTTCCTAACTGTGTATTTAAATAAATACAGCCACATTACACATTTACTGCTGAATTCAATGCGGTCAGTGTTCTTAAGGTGTCTTCGGAGCATTTTTAATCCCTGGGCACTGAAATTTCTGCTTTTGTGAATGATGAAGAAGCTAAATGTTAAACAGATGGCAACACAATGTTGAGCTGAGATGGTTTTGTCACCACAGCACTTGAAGCCTTGGGGTACTTCACCATCTTAATGTTCAGGCATTTATCTGGGTAGATATAGTTGCTTTGTGGATATAATTTTTCGACTCATTCCTGAATATCATCAAAGTTGCACTCTATTTGCCCAAGTACTTTTTTCAGACCTCTCCATTTGGCAAGTCACTATGAAATATGAAGTACAAAATAAAGATACAAATACTGGGAATGTGTAACCCACACTAAAAATAAAGTGATTAAAATTCATCATAAATGTCAGTGAATAGTTCACATACTATATTTTAAAATTGAATTTGGACATCACAGTTGTCAAGCCACAGATTCTGCCAGTCACACATGTCCACTATTATTACAGACTCATCTATATGCCTGGATTTTTCTGTCTTCCTGGATTTCTGGAACACAGAGTATTAAAACAGAAATGTTCAGAAAGTGGGGCATTTTATTAAAGTTTTTTATAAATCTTTAACTTTCAGTTCTTGCTTTTTTGGTTATGTCCACATGACCCATATAATAAGGTGCAATAAGCTTGATCTTGCATGTTGAGGAAGAATATTGCAAACTTCAGAATGTATTACTTTACAAATCATCTCTTGGAAGATGCTATTCTCAGGAAAAAAAAAAGAAATCATTTTAGTCAAAAGTGAAACAGTCACCCATGCTTATTTTACTGGTCATTATGTTCAGCTTTGGGGGGAAAAAAAGCAGTGTTGCAGCTAATAGCAAACATTTTTTTGGTTGTGGTTTCTAAACATTTTCATCAGTACATAGTTGCTTTCCTAAATTAACTTTATTACAGGGAAGGGACAAAACCTGAGAACAAGACAATTCACAAGCAAACCTCCAAATGACGTATGACTAAAATGACAAATGACTAAAATATAAGACAGGATCAAGCAACATAATACTTTAAAGTATTCTGGTGTTTGCTAAATATGGACACTGGCATAAAAAATGAACTGGCTGCATAAACCTATCAATCACTAATGTAAAACTCCTACTATGCACCTCAATACCAGCTCCAGTCCCACAATCTGTTTGCAACACTTGGATTTAACCACAGTGATAGCTGTAGTCATCTGATCTGATTGACAGTATTAAACACAGACATTCTTTTCATATGAGATTAAATATGTAGAGGAAATACACTAGGATACAAACCAAAGGCCATTAAACTTGATGTATGTGCTTCTTGAAAAAATGCTTTGGTTTATATATGCCTATGGAAACATGGTATACTGAGAGAGACTCCTGAGTGAGAAGACAGGCACTGGTTTTCCAAGTGTATTGCATAAAACTAATGCTCACTTATACAAAATGCCCTGTGCTACATCATCCCTCCACCTGAGTCTTAAGGGCTGAAAGACAGGAAATTCTATGAGTTCAACTTGCCTCACCTCAAAAAAACTCTGTCCAAAGTCCTGCAGCTTAGACACTTGAGCCAGAAAAGGTTGAAATCATAACAGTTCAAAAATGTTTAATTCCTTAACTGCTTTTGAATAAAGAGAAAATTGAACTTCAAGTATTCAAGAACCTAATAAATCTGGGTTATGACTTTATTGTTTCTGTATCCAGGAAGCAATTTTAAATCAAAAAGAAAATGGAAAGAAACAATATGAGTTTTAAATGTCCCTATATTCTTTCAAGCTATAACTCCTTGTTCCTAAAATATGTTTCTGCCCTTTTATCTTCCTGCCAAGTGGGTAAAAGAAGATTATTTTTAAAAATAAGCAAAAAAAATTTATGTTTTTTATAAACTTATTTGAGGGATAAAAGGATACCAAATAATTTATTTTCCTGTTTAAAGGACAATCAAATAGGGAATTCCAAATATCCATGCCAACAATAGAATATACAGGGCCTAGATAGCCCAAAATTGTTCATGTCAAAGCTCTCAATACGAAACTTTTTTTAAAAAGTGTAACAAAAAAAATATTCCTAGTACAGAAATTTGTGAATAGGACAAAACCAGTTTTGACAAATACATTATTCATAGCAAACCTTAATTTAGGTCTTGTCTTGAAGTACTACATTAGCTGTCAGTCACTTCTGCAAACGTTTTGGATGTCACATCAAGACTTCTGTGTTTATTTGGCTGAGTATCTTCTTATTTATTTTGATTGTTTTAATGCCAAGAAGTACAGAAAATGGCATTACCTGGTAATACAGTCAAATATTCACAAATAATTTCAAATACAGACGAAAAATCTTCCTTTTTCATCAGTAGTTTCATGTTTGGATTGCAAGACAGATTCTTTCTTTTGTTGCACTGTAGATTCTCCTTTCCTAGGATGAAACATTGAAGAAAACATAAGCTCACAACTACGATGTGAGTAGGGCCAGAATTCCCTTTTATTGAAACAGGCTTTCTGAAACACTTGATTGCAGTGTGATACTTGCAAGCTACAATTACCGACAGGGGAGAATATCCTACGTTGCACTTTCTAGGAGCGGTTTGCTTAGGTAAGGGCATTAATGGCAGGGTCAGCAGCAAAAGCTCCTGGCTCCGTGCTAGGCTGGGTACATGCACGGGAGGAGTAGCTTGCCTGTTACTCCTGGGGTGCTCACCACAGCTTGAGAGCTCTGGCCCAGACCCATCTTTATATTTGCACGACACCAGCGCAATAGTCACCTTAGTCTTGTCTCGAGGCAGGGCAAACACTGTGTCTGTGGCACCTGGTGCCTGACAGGGCACACGGTGCCTGCCCCCTGCGAGAGCAAAGCAAGGAGTGCTGCCTGAAAACATCTCTGCTGAGCTGGGGAACGGAGTCGTTCTGCGCCAGGTGCGCACCCCCGTGGTTGGGGAGTGGTATTTGTGGCATAAATATGCAAATCTACTTTTCAACAGGGGAAAATTAATAGAGGTGGTAATGATCATCATCATCGTCTTAGTTGTTCGTATTGCATAAAAAAAACAAACCTTGAGTGGGACTGTGATTGCATTTTAATTGCTCTTTGCAAGTGTAATTGATTTTATTCTGACATACATAGAAGACAAAGTAGATATACTGTAACTGCTAACATTTAAAATGGAAAATAATGTTTTTAGCTGCAAACTGGGGTATACTACAGCACATCAGGAGATTTCTTTGTTAATTATTTCTTGTCTTAGACATGCTCAAAGGTCATTTATTGCTTTCTAAATTTGCAAGCCTATTGCAGATCAGTCCAAGGTTATGTAACTCTCCAAACAAAATTGTTCTGTGTACAATATTAGCTAACAAGTAATTATAACTGCTAGCTGCTCACAGCTGATAATATGCTCAGGAAATCCATAAATTTGTAGTTGTCAATTTAGGTCAAATTATTTGATAAAAGGCCTGACTTAATTTGAGAAAATGCCTGCCTTAAGAGAGTGCCGAAAGAGAGCATTCAGATATAAATAATTGCATGGCATGTACTGGCCTTAAAATTGAATATTTCAAAATCCAAACCTCGTAAAATTTACAATTCCTAAGATAATTTTTCTCAAAATTTGGATTTGGAAAAGCATTATATTGATAACATTTTGACAAAGTACTGAAAGCTCAACTCTAGGACCAGATGCCAGGTGGCAAAGGAGTTATATGGTTTGCATCTATATTTAACTAAATTACTTCCTTTAAGTCAATAATTGTACAGCCATCTTGGATACCAGAGGAAGCTTTTTCTACCATCTAATCATGCTTAACATACACTTACTTTAAAAAAAGATGGCAGTATTTTCATTTAAAAAATTCTGCCTTCAAAGATTTTCTTCCATACATTGGCTCATGTTGTTTAGGGTTTTGTCCTTGAGTTTTAAAACTGTTAAGAAACTATTTTTCTAAGTACTGCATTATAAAGGAAAACTAATCAATAACCAGCTAGAAAATTAGAAATTAAGTGCCAAAGAAAGAAGGATTTTAAAATGAGAAAAAAAAAAAATGGCAAAAAAAAAAAGGGTTTTAAAAAGAAAAAAAAAAAAAAAAAAAGAGGGAAAGGAGCCTGGTAACTTAAATCCCTGATGTTCTGCAGACACTGAAACACCACTGGAGCACAAAATTCAGAACTGAGTTATTAAAATTATTATGGCAAAATTTTAGCAAAAGATGCAGTACTGATTTTAGCCCAGAACACATGGCTAGAAGAAGTGGAAAATGTCACAGCTTTAAGTGACTTGAGAAGCCTTTCTGAGGTGTTCAGTGGGATCACCCATCATTGTAGCAGAAGAAGTAGTGCCAGAGAATAAGCCACGTTAGAGCTCAGAGGCCAAGAGACACCAGATCTCCCAGGAGGCCCACAGTTATGTACAGTTACCATATGTCTCTCAGTGCCTTTATACCTCAAAGCCAGCACTGGTATGGGCCTTTGCCATTCTTTCACTAACTAGTTTTACCAGGATTTAAAGCATTTTACATTGATTTGGATTTTGTACCAATGTAAATGAAACTGGACAATAGGCTAGGAAGTTACATTGGCATTTTTGTCATAAAATATGTGAATATATTTCATAAAGTGTCATTTCTCCAGAAGTCAACCTGGAAAGGGTGTAAACCAATGATAACATTCAGTTTAAGAACATGTACTCATCATCTCCTTTTAATTCTTCTAGAATATGCAGAGTTCCATAGTATCATTTGAAATTGAGCGAGTTAATTTTAGGAAGTATATTATATGCACCAGAAAAACTCCTTGCAAATGTTGTTCCTTGTTCCAAAACGTCAGCTTTATCTGTTTATCAGCTGTTGTCACCTCAGAAATTTTACTTATACTATAACTGCATGGTTTTTTCAGCCTTCTCAGAAGACTTTTGAGGTTTTGAATGCCCTTGTGTCACACGTGTGAGGACTTAATGCAGTTGCATGCCTTAAAACATGGTCCCCATAAGACAGGCCACCACAACAGGAACTTGAGATAAGTGCAGATGGCAAAACAGGAAGGCATTTATTCCAGGCCTAGCAAAGATGAGGGTTTGGGATTAGCGCACTGGACAAAATGCCACTGTTCAAACTGTGGAAGCTTAAGACTTATCCAGACAAAAAAATTGCACAGTGGAAAACTGGGAAAGGATACACGTGCCAGCCCAAGTTGTGGGAATGGCATCTATGCCCATGGATACCTGGGACTGGACTGTATAAAAGTGTTCCCTCCATAAGAACGGCCCCCACCACCAAAGACCGGAGTGAAGAAGGACCAGTGGGATGCCACAAGAATCCATATTGTAGTGATATCTTTTGCTTAATCTCTCTCTCTGTGTCTCACTCTGTCCCTCTCTCCCTCCTTCTTCTTCCAATTTTTTTTTATCTCTCCACTTTTACTGTTAAATTAAATCTGTACGATTGACTTTGCCATATGGTCTTGTTTGCACCTTAATTTAGGCAGAAGCATCTCTTATAATTGGATCTTAACCATATAATTCTCCTTCACATTATATTTCAGAAGAATGAAAAATCTCCTCTGCCATTTAGGGCAGTATCTTGAATAACTTCATCCCAACAAAACCTGTCATTTTAGAATAGACATAACTACAGTATCAAAGTATTTTTCCTGCTGAATTTGCTTTCTCAATCTTCAGAGACTTCACCTTTACTCAGAAATAGCATTTAGTCAGCTGAACTATAAAATGTTGTGAACCTGGTGGGCAGCCTTTACCCAAGATGTTCTGGTTGTTACAAAAAAAGAAAAAAAGGCCTTTTTGTCTGAGACATTTCCTGTTATTTGTTTGCTTTTCTTGGTGGAAATTGCAAAATATGCATTTAGTTCACACTGTGCTTACTTCTCTGCAGAAATATGTATGCCCCTGTGTGCCTCATTTGGCTTAGTGTTGTAGTAGTCCTATACCCATTCTTTAAATATTTCTTAGTTCCACTGGGCTGAGCTTTCAAGTCTATTTTCTTTGATGCACCTTCTAGTTGCTGTTGCTTGTTAAAAGTGACTGCAAAAGACCATGCTAGAGCCATCATGCCATAGAAAGGCCCTAGTACACCAGAGAATGTGTGCTCACACTCTCTGTGAGCTGCGCTTCCACCCAATTTCCAAGGCGTCCTCAAATTAATTGCTCTACTGCTCTACTTCCTTTTTTAAAACATGACCAATGGCAATGTCACATCCATCTGACTAAAGTTTTGAGCCTTTTTCTAGGGATACTCATGACTTAATCCTCATCTTAGATACTAAATTATTCTCCTACTGTCTTAGCTATAACTGAATGATGCTGTTACCTATTCCTCTCCCTTTCAACAAGGGTCTCCAAAGGAATACCTGTAAAAGAGAATTGCATTACCGCACTTGTATCTGGTTTTGATTTTCAGCAGAGATCTCTGTTTTTTCTGCATCCTCTTGGTCCTCAAATTCAGGTGCTTGTGTCTATGTACAGTTTATAAATTATTATACAGCTTACTCTGTGAAAGCAGCACCATTATCAGCAGATAAGTAGACCCAGCTACTTAGGCTGATGTAAACTGTTTAAGTTCCTTATTTACAGCAGATTTTTTTTGTGTGTGTGTGAAACCGATAGAATAGTTTATAATGGGATCTTTGTCCTCTTTTAAACTCACTTCTATTCATACAGTTTGCTGGATGATCACCAGTCTCTGATAAGGCTAAGCCATAAATACCTGACAGGCAAGAGACAATTTCTATCAATACAAAATCTGTAAAGGGCAGCCAGAGTTATTTAAGCCAGGAACCGAAGAGGCTTTTAGCTCCCTGTAAAATTATATATTCTTTGTGAGCCTGGTGAATCTTAGCACTGGTTCACTAACAATCTGGATGGTGATACCTCACAACATTATCATTCCACAAAGTAATACATCCTCACTCAAAATGTGTTCTGAATATCAGAAATCTAAGAAATATATGATGGCCATATATTTAGGAAAGTATGGAAGCTTTTATTTTTTGAGGAAACAGGCAAGTTCTGGTGGTGCAGTTTATAAGCTCATATTCACATTTGTAAATTCCTACTGATCTAATTAATCATATCTATCACATCAAATTTACTATAATCTGGCCTCAAGTTTAGAGCTAATTAAAAAAAAATCTGAGTTGATTATAACTTCTAAAGACACAGCTTATTTTCACCAGAAAAAATTAGTAACTTTAAACAAATAAAGTACTCTCTTTCAATAACATGTAGCTTTCCTGACCAAGCACATTTACACTTGGGCTTGGTTTCATATACTACATTTTTAGCCAGGTTTGTAACCTAATTATATGAGAGAAACACAATTAGGTATTTCACTTGAAAGGGTTAGCTGTTACTTCAATACCAGTCTTCGCCAATGAGTGCTAATGTTACTAAGGACAGAATATTTTCTTTAAAAGGTAGGAGCATACATAGCAAAGAACAATACATGACAAAAAGGGAGATATTTCAATGCTTTGAATAATTTATTTGAGGTTTACTAGTATCACAGTATCTGGTTTACTCATTTCACATAACAAAGCACATGCCTGGTCTAGTGCTTGCAGGGACCATTTAGATATTTAGTGCATAGTATACTATGAATATTTTCTAAAGTTAATAAAGCATTCTTTTCTTTCCACAGCAGAAAACTATTCTGGTACTAAGAAAAGTGTAGCATTCAGCAAATATTTAGATCTTTCAGCTAAATCAGTTGTTAAATCAGCATAATCTTTAGTTTTCACTCTTTGCTGGCTATTCTAGCCAGCTAGAATAAAACAACTAACCTGTTATAGTGTTTGGAGAGAATACACAGTAGAAAGCCAGGGACAGATTCACAAGCCAGTTTTGTTTCTAAAGTAGATTCAGAAGCTACCTTACGGATTTTCAGTAGGTGTGACAAAAGAGCAAGAGACTACAGCAGGCTGGATTCTTTTAGCTACAACTAAAAGAGAGATCTGAGTCACTTTGTACCGTTTTGACATCATGAAACTTGTAGCATGCTGTCAACCTACACAGAAGTCCAGCCTTTCATCTAAGTAAATCTGGATGTAGGAAATGAGCCAGGTCAAGGTCACAATGTAGGGGAGAAATCTTGGATTCACATTCCATATGGAGCCTCTCTTTGGGAGCAGAAGATTGCTCTTGTGCTAAACAGCACATTAAAATGGGAGGTAAAGTAACAGGTGAGGATTGTTCTCAACATCTGTAACCGTGTTACAATTATGGAATCTTTCACACCGGATCATCAGCAGCCATCTTTTAGCTACAAAACTTTCACTGGCTGCTTTTGAACTTCTGACAAATCAACCAAAAAGCCCCTTGGTATATGACATCTCCATGAGATCCTGAGAAAGGCCAATTGGCATAAGCATGAGTGCTGAAATGTGGCATCTTCTTCACTTCTAGGAATGGGTCGTGTCACACAGAATGGAACTGAGGAGTCAGCCAAAAGAGGACAGTGATAGAAATAAGCATAAAGTAAAAGCTACATGAAGACCATTTTTTGGCTTCAGAAGAACAAAAGTGAAACTGAATGTGGGTCTAGCCGGGGAGCTGTTCCTGTGCTGTTCTTCAGCAGTTTTCATCTTAATTTTAGAAACTCAGTGCCACGTTTGCCCACCAAAATGATGACCATCAAGTTCTACAACCTTTGTGTCAACAGCTGAGTCTGTGCATTGCCAGGGAGGGAAGAGAATGGAAAGTGTGACCACAATGGGAGGCTTGTGGGAACAAGCTTAGGAAAGAGAACATGCCTACTGACATCCCTGAGATTTATGCTTCTACTAGTTACAAGACCTGAGGAGAACAGCAGCCCAGAAAAGGAATTTTGACAATGGTGAGGTAAAGGAAAGGTACTGAACTTTTGGTAGTAATTGTAAAGCAAGGTGAGACAGAAGACAGAGAGATCTCCAGGCACAAAGGAATCTGCACTCAATTCAGTTTGTGAGTCAAACACAGATCAGGAGATTGCACCTGTGTTTACATTTTGGGATACAGCCTGCTCTTGGTGCCTGAAAGCAAGGGGCACAATGCAACGTGTGTTTATATGTTCCATGCAATCTTCTAAAACATGGCCAAGCATTGCCCAGGACAGAAAAATGTGACACTGGCCAGGATTGTGCCAGGGAGCTTACAGGTAATGATACATCAGTGCTCAAATTGTGCCATGGCACAGTGATTTTATTTATTATGGAAGTAGCTTATGAAACTATCTTAGGCAGTAGGAAGGATGCTACTATGCTATGCAAGACATCATTACTGCTATGACAACACTATGAACATCTGAATATAACTTTGAAATGCACTTGCAAGTAAACCATAGCTGCTGTACTTGAAGCATTTGAAAAAATAAGGAATTAAAATCCTTTACCCATGTGAAAAATAATCCCTTACACTGGATGCCAGGTAAGTGGTAAATAGCAGACCACTACAAAATCTGACTATGTCGTAATAATTTCTCCTGTTTTATAAGAATCCATTCATTACTTGGTTTTCTGGAAGGGACACTTGTTAGGCCTAATATGGGTTATATTTTGAATATATATTATAATGGATTATAGAGAGAAAACACATATCTGTAAATTTCTGGAATTATCATATGGGGACACAGAAATTTTCTATTGCATTAAAGTGGTAAATTCAGGCTTTTCTGTAGGTTGCAGCAAATTGTGGAGATTTGTGACATCTTTCTGGAAGGTATGCTGGTGGCATGCTCTTCTGGGAAAGCAGAAGAGCTGTATCATTCAGATTAAGTCACTGAGAATTGACTCTGAATTCTCAAACAGTTTACTAAACTAGAAGAGATTATAATAAATAGGAAAAGTGAGAAGCCAGCAACAGACTTTCTCTCTTTCTCTCTCTGAGGGCATCCAAGGCAAGCTCAAGCAAATTTTAATGAGTTTGTTTATGGGAGTGCAGATACTACTTCTGGAATTGCAAGAGATGCATCCATAGAAACCAATTTATATTACCATTCCCCCAGTGCTGTTTCCAAGTTGAATGAAACAGAACATCACAAGATGGGGTGAACCCTAAGCAGGACAATACTTCAGTCTTACAGCAATTGAAAGCAAAATACACTGTCTTTTTGGCCCCCAGGGTGACTATTTGAAGATAATCTATTTTTAGGAGGTCAGGTAAACCCACTGCACTTCTTAATTCCTGGAGATGCTTATTGCTTTTTCAGGAGACGCTATTTCAGTTAATACCTACAGGTGGGTAACTCATTGCACTGTGAAGAAGAGAACTGCCAGCTATCTGTACGGGCAAGGCTCTGCTGGTGTCGAGCTAAGGATCAGGGAGTCCCGTAGCTGCCGTGCTCAGCTGGCACTCGGGAGGAGCCGGAGCATCCCAGCAGAATGCTGCAGGACAGGCCAGCAGCCTTCCAGTGGCTGCAGCTGGTGTGATCAGACACAGAGATCACCTGCTTATTAGAGATCATGCAAGAGTAAGGTAAGAATTTGAAAACACGCTAAATTGCCATCCTAAACATCTCCCCCTCTAACATAAGGGGCAGATATACTTTCTCCAGTCCTTCTAAAAACTTTCAGTGAAAGAAACATGCTAGGGCCTGTGGGCAGTGTCTTCCAGCATTTCATTAGTTTTACTGTTATCCAACCTGTATTATTTCTACTTGAAATTTACTAAAGCTTGTTTGGTTATAGTAAGATTCATCAATCTCTGACTGCTTATACTAGTCCACCCAGATGGAGACCTTGAGGTAACACAAGAGATCCTTGAAGGATGAGGGAGAGGACACTGCATTAAACCTCAATTATTCCTTGGATCCTGGAAGGATCTTTTTTTTTATGAATCAAGTCAAATTGTTCACAATTGGTAACTCGATTAGCTCTTTATTCTTTTTAAAATGCCTTGTGTTTAACTAGGTTTTCAGCAGAAATGCAACTGATTTCAGTATTGCTAATGAGGTTCCTACTCTAAGTATAAAAGTCAGAGTCTCCTGTTTCTGAATGGTGCTCAAAATTCTAGAATTTCTCTATAAACTGCTACTTACATTAAGTACATTTTATTGCATATAGAAATGATGGTACTTCTCTAAGATATGTTGATGCTGTCCATGGTGCCTACTGCCATAGCTGCCTCCGACTATATTCAAATTCATGACAAAAACCCTTAGGAAGTCAATAAAGTCGCTTCCACTTGCACTATTTACCAACTTATCTGAAATTAATCTCAGTAGAACTTATATGGACTAACAAATGGAAGAAAATTAGTATAAATTTTAAATGAACCAATTCACTTATAAAGGAATGTGAGATTTTTAATCACATACAGAGGTGTAAGAATCAGTTTTGAATGAAGAGTTAGATCAAATTTGTCAAATTTGAATGGCTCAGATTTGAGTCAAATATACATATCTGGGCAAATAAACAGATAAATAAAGATGTTTGTCTGTATCAGAACTATTGAGCAGATGCAGTACCTATTGATTCATTGAGAGGTAGACAGAAGACATTTTATGCAATATTTATGTGTTTTAGTAATACTGTATTTCTGCTGCTAAATTCATTGCTATATTATCATCAGACAAGGTTTAAATGAGACTTTACCACACAATATTTCATAAGCACTAGTGTGCTGTGTTATCCCAAACTACATCTATTTAAACACCTTCGCATTTAAGTATTTTGTTGATTCCTTCATATTTGTTGTAGGGTTGCATCTGTGTTTATCAGGTAAATGTTTTTAGCAGGATTACTGATGTGACATACTGGGCAGTTAGTCTTAAGACCATTGTTTTATACCACATAAAACAGATAAAACTACAGCAATGCACTTTGTGTTACAGGCTTTATTTACAGTGAGCACTTGGAGGTCTTACTGTGTAAGGACCAAAGAAGTTGAGGCGTTAAGTATTCTGAGTACTACTAAAAGGAAGGAAATAACAGAATGAAAATCCTAGCAGAAAAGAAAAACAAAAAAAAAACAAAACTTAGTCAGCAACCTGGGAGCAAAATTTCATTCCAGTAGTTATCCAGAAATCTGATTTCCTTTGCTTTGTTCAGGCACTTAGCATTATTGTTGCAGTTAAGGGAACTTTATGAGAATGATTAAAATAAAACTTCTTGGAGGAGAGGTGTCACAGGAGACTGCAGCATCACTTGGGAAGTCATTTATCTACTTTGAGAACACAGGTCTCTTTCTTTATTAAACATCTCTGTACAACTCTCCTTGATGTCTGCAGCCAGATATTCACCTGGCACGGTTCCATTGAAATCAATGGACCCATATTGACTTACACAAGCTGAAAATCTGAACCTCTGAGTTTATTACAACATCACTAGAAGGGCTGATTAATTGTAGGATGGCATCACAATATGATAATAATGCTCAGAAACATCTCCAGAGTGGAATAGAAATTTGTTATGTTTTTCTGCGGAGTGTTTGTTTTATGTAATCTATCTCTTTTTCAGTTGTGGGGGAGATTTTTGTTTTATTTTTGAAATACAGACGGTAATCTTGTTACCACCTCTGGTTTACCCTGCAAAAAACATCATGACGTGGTTGTAGTATATATTTCCTGAGATCCTGATTGTCGCTGGGTCTCAGGCATGCAGTGATCCTCTTGAAGATGAGTGTATGTTCTCCATTTGACAACATCCTGCAGAAGACGTGGCCTTCCTGTCCTGCAGCTCAGTCAGTCTCAACCTCTGCCCCACCGAGGGGATTGCTGCCTGTGCTGCTGGCCTGTCCTGATATGGCACAGCTGGGACAAAAGCTAAGCTGGGATCAGGCTTCTGGGAAAAAAGCTGTGCAGGGGAGACATAAAAACTCTGTCAAGGCCTCTCCCAGCTTTACTCATGCATTTAAGCTGTAGCTGTTTTCCTTGGTTCTGGCCTGAGCCATGTTGGAGGTGTGCCTGTGCCTGGCCAACATCCCAACCTCCTGATTTGACCTCAGACTTTTCTGGACTGTTACCGTTCAGAAAAAGTCCCTGCCCTGTTCTCCTTGTTTAGGCACAGTGAGAGTGACCCTTTCTTATAAGAACACTGTCATACCACCTTGCCATTACCCCAGTTCCTGCTTGCCTTCCTTGGGGATTAACCTGCTTTTGTTGCTTCCTGAGAAGATGAACTCTTAAATACTGCACAGACACTGCTACTGCAGCAGGCATGAATAAAAGAGATAGGTGTTGCTTTTCCAAAACTAAGATAAACAAACGTCCCTTACAGGATCATTTTTTATTTAACGTTTTATTTAGCAGGAGTAGTAAAAATTGAGCGTCTCTTTTTGTTTGTTTTGCTATGCATAAATATTCCGTTTACTAAGAGTTCATCATCTCAGAAGCGAAACGGCAGAGAGAAAATTGCATCCAAAACACCATAATCCAAACAAATAATTTCTCTGCTTTTGCTTAATTTTAATAATGTAGGTGGGTAGTGGCATGTTTCCCACCCTGTAGATGTGTCGGCTGTCCTGTGTAAGTGTGAGACACACGCAAGGGTTTACCCCAGCCTATTGTTTTCCTGAGCAGTCCCTGTAGCTCCTGCATCTGTGACACCATGCCCCAGACTCCTTTCCCCACCACGTGTGAAGATGCAGAGAGCAAAGGAGACCAGGTCCTGTGCTATAGGAAAGGCTGTGCCGCTTCATGAAGCATCTCACACAGAAGTCACAACAGAAGAATTGTTAGCCCCCTGCAGCCTCATGCCATCGTTCCTGTCCTGTCACAAACTCAGCAAGGGGAAATGAGATGAGCTGGTGCAGAGGGGCAGGGATATATCCCCCACAGGATCCACCTTGCTGGGTCTCATGGGCTAGGTTAGAGGAAAAGCAGAGGTCTGAATCAAACCGTCCTTGACTGGCTTATCTCCTAATTCTCTGTTTCATGGCAGATCTGGGTCAGGAGAGGTAAAATGAAAAAAATCCAAAGGTAATAAACTTAATGCATGAGGTTCCAGCCCTGGCTACATAGTTTAATTCTGAAAGAAAAAATCTCAAAGCTTACTTACAGGACTGTAAGTGGTCAATAACAATGTAAAGTCAAAATATTTTTAACAGACAACTCTTAGTAGAATTAAACTGCAAAGGGCAAGTTATCTTTTCACAGAGGAGTTTTATAGGGTTGCACACTCAGCAGCAGCACTAAATGTTAATAACATGAAGAAATTGGGTACAAGTCTGATATTTTGGTGTAAAGTTCCTCAGCATGAGTTACTTCCTGAAATGGCAGCAGGCATGACACATATTCATTCTAATGCAGCTGCTGCTATGAAATGGTGCTTTGAAGTGTTTTGGGGAGCCAGGATGGCAGCAGTGTTTCCATTAGAATCACCCAGCTCCCACAATATGCCAAACCTAGAACACTGCAGTTCAGCAGCTCATTAAGCATTTCAATCATGCCTTGCAGTTCTCTGAATTGTGGTCTTTCCAGTACATCAATTTTTTTCTCTAATTATATTGATTTTAGCAAATTGCAGTGTCCTTCTGTTGATTTTCAACTATGTATAGCAAAAGCTTCCAATGTGAGAGAAAAAGCAAATTCTTTGTGCTCTAGCAAGTTATTCTATACCATTAGACCTTTCATGGAACAAAACAGAGACATCAGAGCTAAGAACATATAAAAATATTGCAGTTACTACAAAAATAAATAGAAGCTAAGTTTTTTTAATTAATATAGACCTTACATTCATCACCCAGAAAGAAAAGACCAGTCAATTGTCTGGAGCACCAGCTCTGTAATTACACACCCATTTATCTTCAGTGCGTGGAGGATGTAATTGCCTGTGCCCAGCTCTATCTCTGGGTCATCACAATGGACCAACCATACCGTGTGCCAGCACCTGCCATCTGCAAGCTGTCCTCCCACACCAGAGACCTGAATTCTAGCCCACACTCCTGACTTAATCATGTTTTTGTAAGGCAGAGAACTCCTAAAATTGCTCAATTAATTAGGGGCTGCCATACAACCTCTAGAAAACCAGCAACACAACCCCTGCCGTGTTGCTTCCCCATGAAGAGAAGATATGATTCCCCTCTACACTTTTATTTTACAAAACAGTTCAGTAATTGTGCTGCTGAATCATGCTAGAGGTAAGACTTCTGCATTGGTGGAAGTGCTCTGAAGTCAATGCAGCTAAACAGTCTATAGAAGAAAAAGTACATTGGAGTTTAGGAGGTATGTATCTGTTCCTGTTTCTTTGACCTTTTTACTCACTTTAGTGAATGATTGGCTAATAAAAATATGTAAGCACATTGGGGAGCCAATAACCAAGCCTGGAGTGAGTGTTTTAACAAGTCAGACAGTACCAAGGGTATTTTAAAGAACAGTGGAACCTGGGCCATTCATTCAAGACTTTATAAGGTACATACAGCCACCTGCTGCATTTCTGGATGTAGGGCCCATGTGGTGGGAGATAACTGACTCATTACTGCAGGTAAATACCTTATTTAGAGGAGGGTGAAACACAAATATGCATCTTTCTCCAGAGTTCCCTTCTGGTTAACTCTGAGATACTCCTTGTTCACTGCTTTTGGTTTAGGCTTTATTAGAGTAAATCTCTATTGGATTTAGTTCATATATTGTACAGGGAGCTTATAATCATTTTGCATCTATGAGTCATGAAAATATATATAAGAAATGTTTATTCTTCTGTTCTTTGTTTTGGGAAAATTAATACATGTCCACATAACTGGGGTTAATCTAGCATCTAGCAGGCAATTTGCTCCTACATTTTCTGACCTTTTTATTAAGTATAAAAAAACCCAGAAGGATACAGCCTATAGTTAGTTATATTTAGTTTTTATCCTATGTGTATTTAGTCCTTATCCCAAGAATTTTAGGTGCGTACAAAGGGCAAAGTAATTTACACAACAGAAGCTTGAAATGACATGTTTAGGGGCATTCCACATGACTTGCACTTTGTGTTTTGAAGTCTGCTTTCTCTGTAAATCAGGAGACACCTTGGTAGGATCCATTACAGGGACTTATGAGCTTAGTAAAAATGTGTAGCTTCAAAACACAATTTAAAATCTGTTCAGGTACTTGTTAACCTCACTAAAAATCAATGAACCAAATCTCATACATCTTGTATATACCACCAGAATTCCACTTAAATCAAAGAGTTGCCTTAGGTAAGTGAGGAAGGCATTTGTCCAGTGGGGATGTTCACTCAAGTAATCCTGCAAGCTTATGTCTATCCTTGTTATCAGGCACTCAGCAATGTTAAGTTAATTAATTTATTTCCTTTCAAGTGTTTTTCCCCCATAAGTGAAAGAATTCCATGAAATGAACAAGAAAAAACTACTGCAAATCTTTAACACATAAAGATAGGATAAGTGTCTTACCTTCTGCTGTGGCCTGCAGTCTGCTGCCAAAGAGACTGAGAAAACAATACTGGTTCACATTTGGGGCATACCAGGTGGCAGCCTTCAACTACAGTTCTTATTGAAGCTTTAGGATGTCAGGCACAGCAGCATTCAGTGATGCTGTGACTTCATTAAGGCCACAATAGTCCCCTGTTAAGTCTCCATTTTCCATTAGACCTTTTCACTGGCCATGTAGGATTGTTAAAAGGTGAGCAGGTCCTGCTGATGACTCCTTGGCTCTCCAGCTTATGGATGGGAGACATATTTTAGGAGACATTGCCATCAGTGCACTGCTGTGGTAGTGATTGGTACCTGTTGTTCTTCGACTTCAGCAGCTCCACAGCACAAGGGTTCTCTGAGAGACTGGGCAAGGTAGACACTTGCCTAATTTCCTCCGTCTGCAAGACAGCTATAAAGAAAGCCCAATCTTTTGGGTGCTTGAATCACCCTCTTCTGAGTCTCTGCCAAGGATGCATGGAGTCTCTGGACCAGTCACAACGGGAGGCTTTTGCCACTCATTCCCAGTGAGGGTCACTTCAGCCTCCAATACAATTAGCTGTTGGGACACTCCGGTCGTTCCAGAAATACAGATGGTTTCTGCTTCTCTGTAGCTTGGTGGTATTAGGATACACTGTGTACTAGTATCCACTAGCCTCTTATACTCCTGTTGGCCTGATGTTCCATCAAACTCCCACAGTCCAGGAGCCCCCATTGTCCCCTTCCTCCCCCTGGCTGGAGGCAAGGCCCCTCTAGTCCTGATCATCATATTGGTTACTCACGTTTTGTACGTACAAAACAGAATTTTCTTTATTAAGATCAGAGGTAAAATCAGCTCTTCTACTCTCTTTGGGAAACTGCCTGCTTGAAACAGGAGCAACAGCTCTCCTGATAAACCCTGTTTTGTGGTTGTTTTTCCTGCAAATCAGACACCTGTGAGGGTGTCGAGGTAGATTTTCCACCCTACTCTCTCATGTCTTCTCTATGGTCACTCAGGTGAAGCTTCTGTCTTGAGCAGCAGGGCTCTAACTCTTGATAGCTGAGATAATGGTCCATACAGGTGTAGACTAGGACATATCCTGTCTGAATTGCTGGAACTCTTGGAACAGTTTCTCCACAGCTGAGACACAGCCCCATTGGGAGAAGAGAGAGTTTCTTCATGCTGCTAGAATTGGACATCCACTGTTTGTCTCTCTCCATCTTTCCATGTCGTTACTCTATGAGTTGGTGCATAACAATGGTGAGCTCCACACAAGCTTCTACCACCTGGGTGACATACACTTGATTTCATCTGGATCTTTAAATAATTTCTCATTGCTCATCATAAATCACCTCCAGCATGGCTAATGATAGGCTCAGGTACTGGATATCTTTCTCTGTGGTGATCCTTTTGCCTGAATGACATAGCATCTTCCTTGAAGGGAGACCTTCCTTTACTGCCTGATAGAAGTCACCTCCAGAGGCTGAGGTCTTTTGCCCTCTTTCCAATCACTTTGTCTTTCTCTAGGAGGGGATCCTAGCTGCTTGGTTTTTCTAACCTCTAATTGCAGGCCACTGGTCGTGCTATCCTAGTCTTGGAGCAATCAGGTGACAATGTGCTGGTCTGCATAAAGCTGAAATCTTTTCATCTATCTCACAGCTCTCTCAAGGATAGGGACCAGGTGGTTACTGCCTTGTTTATGAGTTCTTTCACTTCGTCCTCCTGTCCTTATGATGACACTTGGAGAATCTTGCCTTTTCTTCTTCCTCCTTCCCTTTTTCATAGAAGTTTCTTCCCTTATTAAACAAGCTCACCTTTGCATCCAGTATTTCTCCTCATGTATGTTGGGGCAACTGTTACCAGCTGTAGTAGTTTGGCCGTGATTGGCCAATGTATATTACTGACACTTGATAAAACCAATGAAAGCGTGGGTACGCCTTTGCGAATTCACCTTTTAAATGCAAACACGGGAACCAGCTCTCTCTCGGTTTCCGGCTGGGACACAGGTAACAGCTGCTGCCGGCC
>WAAG01061337.1:20735-31057 GCA_013390105.1 Tichodroma muraria
AAAGAGCTGTGAACATGGGAGGAATTTCATGATACAGATGTTCCGGGCGGCTGTTATCATGGAAAGTTTGTTTTGTCTTGTTTTCTTTTGGTTTTTAGTTCCATAGTAAGTAAGAGATGCTCCAATCCCTAGAAGAATTGAAGAAAGACTATTCTAGAATTGAAAAACTTACTGAGAGTTTCTAAATGTAATTTCTGTATGTTGTTAATGAGGATGAAAGAAATTTTGGTAATAGAGGAAGAATGTTTGAAGGGTTTCATTCTAATTCTTAGAGGGCTTTTTTTTCTTGGGTTGTTTTTTTTTTGTGTTAGTTAATAAAGTCTGTCCTTTTCAAGTTTAAGCCTGCTTTGCTCTTGATTACAGAATTTCTTTTTTTTAAAATTGGCAACCCAAATTAATAGTTTTCTGTCTGGTTCAAACTGAAACCACAACACCAGCATGGGTTGGTATCCTGGTTCAGCTTCATACTTGCCAGGGCTGGAGGAACTGCAGTGCCTGTCACAGGGATTTGAGTAGCCCCAGTGCCTATTGTGGTTGCTCCAGTGTCTGTCATTTTGTCATCACACCCAGAGACCTCCTTTTCCCCCTAAAGTGTTGAGCAGGGCTGGATCTTCATGGGCCAGGCCCCAGCATGTGGCAGTGATTTGTTTTTCTCTGGAATTGTCAGGGTCGCAGCATATTTTTTTCCAAATATTTTACCAGTTTTTCTGTATTCTGCACTTTTTTAAGGGTGAAGTTCCAAAACATTGTAGGTGTCCGATCCCCTAGATTCTTGCCCATACTATCCCACACATCCTGTCACTCATAGTTACCCAGCCTGGGATAGATCTCTGTGTGGTATTCTTAAATATTTGTTTAACCTTAAACAAGACCTGAAATTCATTCAGGAGACAGCAGTAGGAACATGCTTGTTTGAACATCCCAAGGATTCAAAATTCTCAAGAGCTATTGTAGCTAGCCTGGAGGAGAAGGGGAAGGTGAAGTAGCGGGCGAGTATTCCCTCTTGTCTCTCCCACAGACTGGCTCTCTGCGGAGACAAGGCGGAGTGTACCTGTTAATAGATTCTGAGAGATGGTTCCCAAGGTAGAGAGATGACAGTAACGCTGAGTATAAATACCAGATTAGTCTCACGACCACTAATTTTATGATATCATAAGCCAGTGTTATACAGTGCAGCAGAATGATAACCTTAATCCAGCCCCCAGGGATGATAAACAGCACAACAGGGAACACATATAGCAAGTCAGGTCTTACATAACATAACCCTGAGAACAAACACAAATTCTCTGAGAGCAGATAAATCAACAGTGTGATCAACGACTATTAAACTAATATAATAAACTTATAGAACAAATTTTTTTTTAACACATCTCTGGTCAGATCTGTTATCTCAATCCTTTGAACTTGATGTTGTATACCAAAAAGAACTGTTAGGGTTTAACCCCAGCCAGCAGCCAAAAACAAAGCCATTCTTTCACTCCCCTCTAGTGGGAGGAGGGAGAGAGGAGAGAAGAGGAAAAGAGGTAAATATTGTGGGTTGAGATAAGGACAGACACTGTAAAGGGAAAGGAAAATAATAGTAATGATAAGAGAATTTATAAAGCACGTGATGCACAATGCAGTTGTTCACTGTGCACTGACTGATGCCCGTCCCTGAGCAAGGGGCTGCCCCACCTTGTTGGCCAATTGCCTTTAGTTTTTTTGCTCAGTAAGGTGCTGATTTATGGTATGGAATATACCTTGTGTCTGTTGGGGTCAGCTGTCCTGGATGTGTACCCTCCCAGCTCCTTATGCACCCCGCGCCTCCTCACTGGCAGGGCAGCATGAGAAGCTGAAAAATCTTCGAATCAAAGTAAGCCCTGCTCAGTAACAGCTAAAACGCCAGTGTGTTATCAGCATTATTGTCATCCTAAATCCAAAACACACCACTGCATCAACCACTAGGAACAAAATTAACTATCCTGGCCAAAACTAAGGTACTAGTTCTTTCTCTCCCTCTTCATTTCCAAGCTGACAGCTCTGGAGCAGCAAGCCTATCTAGTGTCTCTAAAGTTTTAGACTGACTTAAACTTGGTTCCCATGAAGTACTTTAGAGGCCGAGGAGTCGAGCACCTAGGGAGATGCTGTGTTGAAAAGAAGTAAAGAAGGGCCAGCAGTAGAGGAGTGGAAGGAAGTAATCACAAAAATTAACTTCAGCCCTGGGGATACCTGGCCTGCTTCTCTAAGCTTCTTTATAAAGAAGGGAGGATAATTATGGAACAGACAAGTCAAAGCAGAAACCTAATTTTAGGCTGTCTGAAACTGCACCCCCAGGGGAACTTCACTCGCCATCATAGAGCTCCTGTGTCCACATTTTAAAAGTAGTCTGTGAGCAGAGGGGAAACACAAAAATCATTTAAGAACTGGAGAAAATTTCTTTCTTCAAGCTTGGTCTGTTTGTCTTTTCAGGAAAGAGGACTGGGATGTGACTAGATTAAGCTGCATAAATGCTTTCATGAGTAAAAATACTTATGTATGAAAGTGGACTTTAATCAAGCAGAGGAATTTATAACTAGAACCAATTGTCTGGAAGCAGAAGCCAGAAAATTTAAATTAGAAAATAAGCATACATTTTTAACAGTGAGAGTGAATAGGTACTGGAACATGCTACAGAGGAAAATGATAGATCCTCACCATTTTCAAATTTTCAAGTCAGGACTAGGCTGAAAGAAAAGTTTCAGTGAAACTACTGGTCTCAATGCAGTGTCGCTGTCTGATACTTAATGGCCTGTGATATTCAGGAGATTAGATAGTCACTCAGCCTTAAACACTATGCTTAATTCTGTGAGTCTGTACCAGTCACCAGGGATACAGGCTTTGTATAAAAAAAATACTCCCCAAATTCAACTCAACCATTTGATAACTTCAGGTATCTTTCAACACCAACCAATCTCTGAAAGATTTCTGGCCATAACATCACTTCTGCTAAGAGTTGAATATAAGCTGAATACAACTGTTGCAATAACTGTTTATTAATAATGTGACTGTTTTCTATTCTTTTATAACAGTTTTTAAAAACAATAAGGTGGCTATATAATATATCGTTTACCCAGCAATAAGGTGGGTAAATTTATGGAATAAATTACTACATTTATGATATTATATATGATATTTAGCAGCTGTAATTTGCCTAGAAATCAAGCTACAGAAATGGAAGCAGAGTATGAGTATATTGTGATTTGCAAATATTCATTAATTGAACATCACTCCAATGCTGTGAAGTGAGTAAATATTATTACTGAGATTTTACAGAACTTTTCATGTCTAGGACAATTGGTTTGTTCCAAGTTGTGTGTGTGTGTATATANTATTTTTTCCAGATTTGAGGGAAATAAACTTTAAACCAGCTTCATATCTCAGCTTAAAACTAAATCCATCCTAAACACAGTGAAATGTGTTTCATTCATTTGGTATCTGACCTGAAAACCTGTGCTTAAAGAAGTAAAATGATCACTTCAAATATATTTATTTTCTCCTTTTTCTGCACTATGTCCTGTTTGATGATCTTGTTGAATTACCAGATAAAAAAAATTCTTCACTGTCTGCTCACTTTATAGTATTTATAATATATTTCCCATGAGGGTAAAGTGAACTAAATTCTGCTAACAGAAACAGTTGAAAACCATAAGAAAATGTCCAGGGAGAATAGAATTGGGCCTTTATTCTTGGTAATACAGTTTATTTCAGATGTTACCTTCAACTAAGTAATCTCATGCTTAGATTTTCCTTGTACTTAAAAAAAGCAGCCCGACATTAAGACAATTCTTATGAATTAAAATGTTTAATGTTAAATGAGAAGTATCTAAATCATTTGGGGTGAAAAATACGAATTCTATAACTTGTAACACTGTTTAATGGAAACTCGTACAGGGATGGGGGAGTTCTCTCCTGGACACTGACATACTCTATTAGTTTTGGAGCTGTTTTAAGGGATTTCCAGCACAATAATTTTGACCAGGTTTGTCTTGAGCTACTGGGCGAAGAAAAAAAAAACACTGAATGTAACACTGAGTTCTAGTACCAACTTTTTCTACAATGTGGCTGTATTCTCACTGCCCACATGCACTCTTACATTGCCCACACATCAGCATGGCTTTTCCCTATCTTCATATCCAAGAGGCGAAATGGGCAGGAAGCCATCACAAAACCATGTTCTCGACCTCTTCCCTACGCTGGCCCTCAATTTCACACAATTACTCCACTTAGCCAGTATCCCACTTCCCCTCAGAGTAAAAACTGCAGTAGCTGAGAGGTTTCATTACTCGAGCAGACAGGCCACAAAGATTTTCACCCTCTAGCCCTGGTGTCTCCAAGCAGGAATTATTACCTCATCGTTTCTAACTGAGTTCCTCTGTGCTTTTTCACTCAATAGCTATACAGATTTACCAGGGCTCAGCAGTCTGCAGCACTTTTCAGTTCAGCCACTTGCAAGCCACCTGAAGTTTCTCTTTCCAAGGAAATGGCATTATGCAGAAAAGTGACATATGTCACCTAGGAAGCATTGACCTCACCTTGATTTCCTGGCAAGGTTGTTGCAGTATATATTTGTATATTTGTAGTACTTTCCTTATGTATAACAGTACTTATTTTGCTAGACTATCTACTTCCAGTGTTGGGTGATACATTTATCAATTGTCTGGGTGAGGGGATCAAAGGCACCCTCAGTCATTTTGCAGATAAGACTGAGCTGGGAGAGAGCATTGATCTGCTGAGGAGTAGGAAGGGACATGGACAGGCTGGTTCAACGGGCCAAGGCCAATTGTCTGAGGTTCAATAAGGCCAAGTGGTGTGACCCTTGGGTCATAGCAACCACATGCAGAGCAACAGGCTGGGGGTAGAGTGACCTGAAAGCTGCCTGGGGTGGAGAAGGACTTGGGGGTGCTGGTTGAGAGCAGCAAAACATGATCCAGTGTGTGCCTGCAACAGGATGTCTACCCTCCTCCCCTCTCTACCACACATAGTTGGTGCATAAAGAGATAACCCAGGCTGAAAGGCCCAGCAAGGGGTCATATCTGGTGCCAAAAGGGCTCAGACCTCAGCTAAGAATCAGCATCTTAGTCTGCAGAGCTGATGTTGGAAGAGATAAAAGAAATATTCTTGACTAAGAGGCACTGTTTTAAAACTGTAATGAATAATGACAGAGGCAGAAGCCTTCTACACACACACCCTGAAAGTGTTTGAGACTTCTCCCTGGAACCTGGACACAGGTTTGTGGTTACTTCCCAGGCGACTGAGGGAAAGGATCTTGATGTGTGCCGCACCAACAACTGGATAATAAGATACATTGAATCCTAAGTTATATTCCTTCTTTGCTAGCTGTAACATTAATAGGTACCTTTAACCTTGTGTTGTATACACTTACTAGTAGTTTCCTTTTTGTCCTTATTCCTGTGTAGTATTTAGTTTGTTTTAGGCGTTATGTCTATTAAATAAATCACTCATTCTATAATAGACCAAATCAGCCATTATTAAAGAACTTGCAAATGAGGGTGGGTTTTGGGGTGCTGGCCACCTCAATAAAGCTACTGCCTGCTGCCAGAGGCCTGGGCAAAAGGCAAAGGCTTATCTAAACCCCCACATCCATTTGTAAGTGCCCAGGTGGCAAAGAAGGCCGGTGGCATCCTGGCCTGTATCAGCAATAGAGTGACCAGCAGGACCAGGGCAGTGATTGTCCCCCTGTACTGGACACTGCTGAGGCCACAGCTCCAGTGCTGTGTCCAGGTCTGGCCCCTCATGACAGGAACGACACTGAGGGGCTGCATCATGTCCACAGAAGGGCAATGAGCACTCTGCACAAGACGTTTTCAGATCACCACGTCACTCACCAGTCCTTCTCTCTTCACAAACAGCAGGTTCAGAGGGGCACCTTCCCTTGGCTCACTCACCAGCTGTGTCAGGAAGTTCTCTTCCACATATTCCAGAAACCTCCTGGATTGTTTTCTCTCTGCTGCGTTGTATTTACAGAAGATATCTGGCAAGTTGAGGTCCTCAATAAGAACAAGTGCCAGCGATTGTGAGACTTCTCCTAGCTACTGAAAGAATATTATAGACTATTTTGTCTGCCAGTATTACAGAATATTTGTTCAGTTGCTTAAGCAAAAACAAAATACTTGAAAAATGTCTCTATTAATGCAAACATAGAGGAAATCACACATAATGGATACACATCCACAGTGTCAAACATCTTCACATTGCTCTATTATGAGTCATACTAAAGTACTGTCCTCAAACCATGTTTTCCTAAAACAAACTTCAGTGTTGGCTTTGTGAGCTGGAGAGCAGACTTACTGATTTCTAGCAACACGAACCATGTTAGGCTACAGGTCATTTAAACAAATTGCTTTTGACTTCTGAAATGTGCAGACTGCCTTTGCTGAAGGACCTGTTGACATGAGAAGGCATTTTTGAGATGCATTAAACATGCTAGTTATACAAAAGAGCATGATGTAATTGTTACATTTGTACATGAAGGTGCAGAGGTGAATACAAATATCATTCTCCAGAATGATTGGTTAGGATTTTGCATACAAAATTTGACCCAGAACATAAAGATCAATTTATTTTCCATTTCAAAATAGCAAGTTTTATTAATCTATCATCAACAATCCAAATATATTATAACTAGCACCCTTAAAAACAAACTGAACATTTCATTTGAATCTTACAGGATGGGTTAGATATGCTAAAATTTTAAAATTCCTTTTCCTTCCACTGTCAAACAACAATAATTAACACATTCAATTTCATCCTGGGGCAATCTGTGGTAGATCTGATGATGATAATCAGCTAAATCTGGTTAGTGTTTCAATAATTTTCTGTCAAACTCTTTTAAGGAGCATCCTTTTCCTGAAACTATCAAGAAGGGAGCCTTGCTGCTACAGGCCCAGTCATGAGACAGTTGTGTTGGAAACACAGCTTTGGGCTATGTCATTTGGTGGGACAGTGACCAAGCCACAGTGCAGCTCAAGGAGATCCATGAAGCAGAAGAGGAAGGTCACTTTTCTCCAGTTAACCATAACTGCATTTTCACTTTCCATTCCAGTCAACCTCTGTTCATGCTACCAAAGACACAGTGCCTGAAATACAATTTTTAATGCTATGAGTTTGTAGACCTTAGTAGCAGAACTAAGAACAAAGTAGATGCCTCTTCATCACAGACCAGGTCCTTATGCTGAGAGCAATGGGATGTTTCTTCATTCATGCCCATGCTGCATTTCAAATCACTTTATCATATTTTGTGGAACAGCACATGGCTATGTTCCTACAGGAACTGCTTCACTTTGAGCATATTTGCCCTTGTATCTGAATGTCATCAAGGATGTCCTCCAGTAATAAGTTAGTATGCCTATTGCTCTTTCACATTCTCCTTTACGTTCACTTCTGGTTATTGCCTTGAAGAAATCAGGCAGCTACTTGTTGAGGAATACATCTGAAGTTTCTTTAACACTACAAAAGGTTATACAACAACGAAGAGAAAAAGATGTTATTTGTTTATGAAAACAAATTTCCAGATGGTTCAAGATCACCACATTGTGCAAAGCTTAAACAACTGCTTGCTTTTATTGTAATTACTCTCCAGTTCCCTTCTGCCATCACCCTCTAGTGTGTGCTATACTTCCTTACTTTAGTTTGTGTTCCAAGGTTTTATGTTATTTGAGTCGTGAACTTTGTCTGCTAATAAAGTTTCTAGAAACATCTGGAGCAAAAATGGTAAAACAGAAATTGTAGTAATGGATCATAATAAAACCATCCCCATTACCAGAAATACAAAAGCCCAACCAATCAGGTAGTATAACACCTATTAGTTTTGAAATTGCTTAGGAATGGAGTAGCTATGCTTTTAATAAAAAATATGTACTTTCTCATAAATGTCTTACGCCAATAGCTGGAAAATGTCAAGTTAATGCATTGGTCACAGCCTGTTGTTCACACAGCATGTTTCCACACAGCAACAGCTTCTAAGTCCCCAGAAGGAATTTTCTTCTGCCTCCATCTGATAATGAAACACTCTACACACAGCACATTATTCTCCCTCACAGAACAGTACAAAACCTTACCTGCGACCTCAGCAAAATAACAAGAACTCAGCCCTGAGATGTTTTCCAAGATTAGTTGTGAATGTTACACTCTAACACCTGTTACAGTGCAAGTCCCTGACAGACACTTGGCACTGTAGTGTAAAGAAGACCTGCATGTAGTTAGTGTCCATGAAGATATAAAGCCTCGGCACCTTGGTAAGTGCAGATCCAAAAGAAAACTCAGTGCAGCAGTTTCCCCATTGGATATAAAACACCCATAACTCAATCAGGTTCCCACTGTCCTGAGAAGAGCCTGAACTGGGACATCCCATGTACCTCTGTGACTCTTGTTGCATGGAATGCTGGGAACCTCTAAGGAGGCTTGATTTCTTCAGTAGTGACTGCATAGGTTGATTAACTTAAGGACTGACCTGACAGATGGTGCTACACTTGATTGTCCCAACCATCTCTGATAAGGCAGTCATTTTCCACAGGAGGTGCAAGGCTTCATAATGCCTATACCTGCATGTGATCATGGATGTAATACAAATCCAAGACTGAATGTGACATGGGTTCATGCTGAAAATGTTCTGTTGATCCCCTGATCCTATCTGTTGTGCTATTACAGCTATAGGCTGCTCTTCAGAGTAGTGCTGCTGAAGCGTGCGTTGGCACACTTGGATACCATTAACTATGTCCATTGAAAACTCATCCTGGTATTCCTATGCCTTGGTGAGGTATAGACTGTAAAAGCGTGCAACAATGAGTATTTCCAACCCTGTTAATACTTTTACTTGAGTAAAAATTATCCTGAAGATGTTATTTTCAGTGCTGAAATTTTTAACCTATGATTCAAGATATGATGCAGATACAGTTATTGTTTATTCTCCTACTACAGTTTCAAGTGGTGAAAGAAAAGGTTATCATTCAGATGAGCTACTTCTCTGAAACTGAGACAGCAACCAATTACAGATGATGCAGACAGATGGGATTCTGCTTCTACTATGCAGGATCCCAATTATGTCACATACACACTGCCACAAGGAACAAATAAAGAACTGGAAAGAATAAGGACTTTGTTTAATAGATACATTTGTGTAAGTCCTTCTGAGCTTACACCTGAGTAATGGTGGCCTGGTTTTCTAAAACAAGCATACGCCTGCTCATTAGTGGCATTGGAGCACCCCTCAGCGGGAGCAAAATGTTAACTTATCCCCGTGTAATTGGATAGCCTAGAGATATGAAGTGTGTAAAACAGCGACTGTGCTTTCCAGGCAATGCATGACCAATTCAGCATATTCATCATTCAGGTCATTGTGAACAGAAATGTGAGAGATTATTAGTAGTACATCCCATCTTTAGCTCTGGAGGGTACTACTTCATACAAAGATTTTAAATTTCTCCTTTTCACCCATTAATTGCAGGTCTGCCTGAGGGTTTAAAAAGACACATCAATGAACATGAAGGGTTTCCTTCAGACCTTGTCAAACCAGAGACCAAAATGGGACTCACCTGTCACACGTTGGAGATTCTCAGAATTCCTTCATTTCCTTCCTCTGTGTCCCACTTAGGCCTTTTGGAAAGTATTCTTATTAAGAAGTAGTGCCCTGCTTTTTGATATATGGGTTTTGTATTTCTACAGAACATTTTGTATATGTGTTTGAGGTAGCTGAATCACTCCCAGTCTACACTGTACATTTTCAAAGGGACTATAACCACAGAGAAAGCAAATTACAGCTTTAGCTTTATTGGAAGTGTTGTACTTGGCTCAAGTTAGTTAGCCAAGTGAATAAATAAATGAGTGTACAAACAACTAGAAGTGACATTTCAGTTATTTTTGCTAGCCTGAAAGCCATTAATCTTGTAATTAAAGGGTCTGAGATTTGAAATCTGATTACAGTATTTCTGTCAATTAAATATTTCCACAATAGCTCTGGGTCTGGAACTCAGACAGGTAAAAACCATCTTCATTTTCTCTCCACCCAAAGATTCAAGCTGTGACCAGTGTACCCCCAAGCACTCATCACAAGTAATTACCCTGCAGAGGGAACACAGCCAGAGAAATGTTACAACTTTACTATTACTTTTTTTGGATTAAGTAATAAATATTTAAGAGACTAAAGCTAGCCCACATGAAATGACAAATGAGCATATGCCAAATCCCCACCTACTCCATTGTGTACCTTAAGGACTCTTCTACCTGAGATAAACAGCAAAAATAATTCTCTTCCCCAGCACTGTGAGCTCTTATTTTCCTTAAAAAAC
>WAAG01061338.1:5956-17668 GCA_013390105.1 Tichodroma muraria
GGGGGGGGGTAGGTATAGCTTGCTGTATTTCCAAAGCAAAACCCTGCTCAGTTTCAAATTGGAAGCATTGTACATCCATGTTTTAATATCTGGGAGAGAAATGCTTGGGTAAGATTCTCATGCCAGGTGCAGGTGCCCAGGAGTTGACAGAAGGAGCTGCAGGGGCGGCCTCTGAGAGAAAAGACCAGAGGCTACCACATGCCAGACACAGCCCATCCCAACCACAGAGAGCCACCACAGGGCACAACTGAGCCCTTCAGTTTTGGGAGGAGTATTCAAGAAAGGGCATAAAACACTGGAAAGAGAGAGGTGGAGAGAACAAAAAAGAGGGTGATGAAGGTCAACGTCAGATGAAGGGAAAGTGTTGACACAACAGACCTACAAAATTAGTTTAAAATTCTCCATGTTGAGCCTGTGCTGACCTCAGCATGAGTTGGTAAGAGTTTTCCCTGTCTTTATCCTGACCACAGGATTTCTCCTTCACGTTCTATTTTCAACCGTCGGCCACAGAGAGTAGAGAGTGAATGGGTTAGGTGGGTACTTGGCTGGTAGCCTTGGCGGTCCTGGACTCAAGCTAGAGCACAATGTGGAGGAAAGCAGTTGCAGAAATATATGAGAACAGCAAAGGGAGCTGGAATTCACCCCATTTCCTCTTCCTCCACGGATCAGCAATGCAAGTCATCAATTGCAGTTCATCAGATTTACAGGTTCTTGCTGATGTTTTTTGGATAAAACAACAGGATTGATAGATATCACCACTGGATAAGATAATATGCCTAGTTTTGTCCTCTGGAGAACTTCTCAGTAATTTTGGTGCACTAGCCAAGCCAATTATTTCTGGATGTTCAAAGAAGGGCCAGAAGATCAGCTGAGTGCCACTTCTAGATGTAATTATTATTATAAACTTACTGACCACCCAGGTAGCCACAGGTGGAGTTTAAGCTGCCTTAACAACACTACACCATTCTCAGCTTCCACCTTTCCACACTGTATTGCTTAGTGAACACCATCTCTCTAAGATTTTATGGTAACAGATAAGTTTATAATAGTATTTTGTCAAGTAAGACACCAAAAATAGAGCCATTTATGTAAATGTCATGATTTTTTAGTCACTACTTTTTTTTAAATATTGGGCAATAGATTTTAATTTCTCTGTAATAGATCAAATGCAATTATGCTGCCAATTTTTAGATTCAATTAATAAAACCTGTAAAAAAAAGTTAAGTAAACATATGGTTCTTTTCAGCTGTCTTCCATACAAATAAAAAGCAGAAATATTTGTTTGTTTTCCCAGATACTAAATTTCTGTTAGCCAAATTGTACCTATGGGCATAACCATGCTGAGGCTGTTTAAAGTACGTTTTTATTTTCTGTAGCAATTGATGTGTTAGGGAATTTTGGGAAACTTGCCTGAAGGAATTTTTCTTTATAGTGATAGGAACAAACCCCTATTTGTTGAAAAGATAAGCCTGAACAATTTTCAGGTTCGAAAGAACATTATAAATTAATGCAACTCCTAAAGAGGGATCACAGTTACTTTGTTTCAAAAAGTATTTGCCTGGATTTCTCATTAATTAAATATGATTTCAAGTATGAAAGTAGATAAAATTGATTCTGGACTAATCAACACATATTGCCTGCCTATGGCACTAACATTATGCTGATGCACTCAGTGAGAGTGGTCTGAAATCAATATAAAAGCACTTAAAGCAATGCTCATACCCTTCAGCTGTGATGTTTTCAGGCTGTTTGCTTTATAATTAACAAAGCTAACAAATTGTATGAAGAAAAAGTATTAAACCATGCAGTTTTTCTGAGAAGGAAAATAGAATATTATTAGGACTTAGGAAGGTTTTTGTTATTCATCTGTTTCAGCAAATTACATTTTTTTGTACAAGAAGGTAATTATGGAAACCACTTATAATTTTCTTGGGTTCATATATTTGGAGTATACTTTTTTTGAAATTTATTTGATTTTCTTGTTAACACAAACATTCAGATTGACAATTTTTTGTTTGGTTGTTTACCATTTTTGGTCACAATTATTTTTATTTAGACTATAAGGTTCTTCGATCAGCATCATGTTTTCACATATTTTCATATTAACAGAGCTTTATATGGATGAGAACTTCTGAGTTCAGTTGTCAGATCTTACTGTGTAAGATCAACTACACAGTAATTGTAGTGTCTCTTAGAAAATTCTGGCTCCCTGTTACCTGGGTAAAACTTTGTATGTTAAATTCTAACCTCAACAGAAAAATAAGATAATATACAACACAAATGCTAAAAATGTAAGTGATGCTACTTTAAACACTGGAAATATTTGTAAAATTCTAGCTTTTTGCAGAGGTGATGCTCTCTGATTCATAAATGTTTAAATTTATTGTAAAAAACTCAATAAAACCCCGAAAGAAAAGACCCATCATACAGAAAATAGCACTCTAGTACCCAAAAGTTCAGTAGTTTATTGTAACTGACTTCTTGGAAAAATTAAATGATTCCAGAACGCATTATGTTTGAAATGACTAAGAAATATCTATACCCCAAAAACCCTGAAGAGTTAGAGCTAACGCAGCCTTTCATCAGTACCCAAAACAGTGCAGAACAATTGCTCATCTCCTTTGTGTTTACCCTTCAAAATGTTAAAAGGTTTTACTGGGATTTAAATATTTAGAGTAGAAATGAAATTTTTATAGTACCTATGGGGACTGTGGGGAAACAAGTAATAGCAATCTTACAGTAAAAACTGCTTTAGAAGACAAGTGACATTTAGTTCATACGAGGCAGTAGTATATGCTTTGTTTCCTTTGTTCAGCTGCGGAAATGCCCAGGCTTTGGTTCTGTTCCATCTGTACAAGATGATGACTCCCCTCAACTCCAAGTCCTGCTCTCCTTGTTTACTGACAAGTAAATCTGGAGACGTCTCATTTGTCAGGACAGTTGCCACTGATTCTCATCATTGCAGGGTAGCAGGATTGGGCATTTACAGTTCAGTGCAGGATCCTTCAAAAGATGTAGTGTGAGACCCTATATTTGCCATGTGCTTGAAACAGACAATTCCTGCTACAGAAAGCAGCACACATCTTTGCAATTTTTTTCCTGGTATAATTGCTGGATCCTGTAATTGTTTTCTGCCTCTTGTTGATAAATTGCCTATTTAGATCAAATGCTGTGTGAAATATGAAAAATAGGCATACAAATGCTGGAGTGAGACCATGACAAGGCATACAGCTGCATGGCTCAGACAAACCATGACTTGTTTTTGAAGGCAAGGCTTCATGGAGCTTATTTGTCTACAAGGCTGTGCACAAACTGACACCTCACAGTGGGGTGCAGAGCTGTCCGCAGCACAATCTCTCTCCCTAGCTATACCTTTACCAGTGTGCTGCCCCTTACTCTACACTTTGTAGCAGTATTTAGCCTCAGAGAAGCTAAGGGGTTGAAGCATCAATTCTGTCTGGACCTTATGCTGGGGAAAAAAAGCCAGGAAAAAAGACAGATGGGATGTTATCTCCAGGACCAGAAACAAGCCAGCCAGGCATACTGCAGCTCAGATGTGTTAAGGTGGTTTCTTCATTAAACTAAAGATTAGTGACTCATAAAGAACAAATTTACTACCAAATTGCATGTTTTTATCTTGCTGAATTTTCAAAATGTTGTTTAAGCATAACAGTGATCAGAAAGCATGTAAATAAATCATACTACTGTTGGGGATTACTTTGGTTTCTAAGTTTTCTTAAGCCTCTCAGGTAGTTAAATCATATTATTAGCAGTTTTTATTAAACATGTCCATATTTTCAGTTAATGCAGTTACTTTTATCCTTAAAAGTAACATCATGACTGCTGAGTTGTAGGATCAGACAGAGATCATTGCTACCTACTGCTGAATCATTAACAACCTGGCTAAATATCAAGAGGCAAATTATATCAAGAGTTTAGTTACTCAGAGTCAGGCTATTGAGTAGGGAAAATTTGGGAGTTGGTGCCTCTGTGGAGTATGGTGTTGGAGTAGGCTTACCATTTGTGCCAATGTTTGCAAACGTTATTTATAATTCCTACAAACATTTTATTGTAAAAAACCCAGAAAAGTAAGTATTGTGTTGATTTTCATGGATATAAGCACTATATGAATATTGCGGACTTATTGCATGGAATCCAAACACATAGGAACATCAACAGCTGCTCCTTCTCAAGAAGAGAGAACTGAGACATCTATTTTGACAAAGGCCAAAACTATTAAGTGGCATCCAAACTTTCCATGCTTATTTTGATAAACCTACTCTTGTGTTGCTGGGCATTGGAGGCTTTCCTTTGGGTTTTAGTATTTTTTTCCCCTGTGAGGTTAATAAATCTGCAGTATTGTATGTGTTCGAAATTGACTTTGCATTTGGATGCAGTTATGAATACACACTAGTTCTACAAATGTAGTTCCAGTTATCTTTTACTGGGCATTTAGAAGAGGAGGAAGACTCAACTATTGATAATAATTCTTGTTCCACTTGCTCAGCATCCTGCTAATGGGTAAGATTTCTGTCTAGTTTTCTATAGGAATATTTTCCTAACTGTAAAATAGTCTCACTTGTTCCTATGCTGTGAATTCCTTGTTTTTCAGTCACAGAAATGACTGAAGCAGAGCTTAGATAATTTTCTAGTGCATAACATATATTCACAGAATTCTGTTTTTTATAAATTCTTATCTGAATATTTAAATTGTAATTAAATCTTTAGAGATAGCCAAAGACTGCAATTGAAAAGCATTTCTCAAAAATGGTATTGAGTCACCTCATGAATATAAATGATATGAAAAAGACCATTATCATCTAGAAAATTATATGATAATCTGGAAAGAAGGACCAGAGGAAACAAACAAACACAGTATTAAAGAACAGATGAAGGAAAGAACAATTACAACTTGTTCTTTAACAAATTTTTTAAGAGGAATTGACTGATGAAAAATAAGCACTGTCTGTGCTGTATGTTAGCATTTAATGTGCATCATCAATTTGCATTTAGGCAGCTTTATTCCATGGTAGATGTTGTAGCTAGCTGAAAATAAAGAAGTAGACAAATGAATAAAGTTAACTAAGGGATTTGAATAATGTCATTATTTATCAAATAATTTATTTGACAAATAGTATTTTGACTGCTGCAGAATTGGTTGACTATCATGAGCAGTATTTGTTGAATAAATTAGTCAATGAAAAATGACAAAGATTCGATGAATAATGTATTTGATAAATAATATTTAGCAAGCTCAAGTCTACATATAATTTTATTCTCTGAATCCTGTATTAGGCAGAAAATAGACAATTTTTATTCCCCTCCTTCCCCCAGCTAGCATCTCTCCTATGGCCAAGTGGGAATTGCTGGTTTTGATTCTTGCAATACTGTTCCTCAAGTTTTACAGAAATGAAACTGAAAATTAGGTACTTCTCCTAGAAAAACCATATTTGTTAGAGATCATGATGTTTAAGGCAAGAAAGACTTCATCTTTTTTGAAAGGTATGACAAGTTTTTGTGGTACTTCACGTTTAAACATAATGGACGTTTCTCCTTAAAACCAAAATCCAATTTTGATTACACCACTTCTACCTTTCTCTTTGGTATTATTTGGTATTCTTTTGGGTTTTTTTCATGCCATCTCTTTGGTATAAGGATGATTGGAGACATGCTTTGCTAAAAGCATTATTTCTTATCAAAAATGCCAATACAAACTAGAAACGAGGTTTACACGCACACATAAATCCCAATATTTGAAAGATACTTCACTTGAAATTGACGTTTTTAATATCTCTAATGCAGTAGAGTTTTGAGCTGCTTCAATTGAGTAAGTGATGAACTTCCATTACACTGTACTGTGTATGTATCCTTTCTGCCTATAACTGACAATAACAACCCTTAATTCTTTCAAGTGTTTTTGGAGCAGCTCTAGAAAAAATAAATCCAATATGAAAATGATGGTAGTTATTTGAAATCACATGTCATCTTTTTTCTTTCTCTGTGAGGTATTTCAAATATTTTTAAAAGATATTTTAAAATCAGCTCCAAAGGAACACTATTTAATGCCCTTATATAGGAGGTCAGCATATCTGGCTACTATGTTTTTTCCTCTTACCAGTCACATGTCCTAGTTAGTGCTTGGAGGCATGAAAAATATGAATTCAGGAAGAGATGTAGATCAGAAGAAGAAAACAAATGTCAAGGCTGAGAAGCTGCCTGGCCCTGCAGAACTTGAAAGGAAAGAGCTGGCGCAGCAGCAGCCATTCTGTCTGTGTGGGGCCTTGGGCACCAGCCGCTGCTTTTCCCTCACCCGTATCTCACGTCGTAATTTTTCTGAATATTGAAATACGTGCTAAAGTTTTTTTACCTGATAGAGAGAGAGACTTTTGATATAGGACAGGACAGAATGGGGTAATTGAAATTTCTAAAGAAGGATGATGCAGCAGGGGTTAGAGATGAAAAGGTGTTTTTGAGGCCTTTGCCTGCTGGTGTGTTTGGCTTATGCTGCAGCTCCCTGTGGGCTGCTTGAGATCCTGCAAAATTTTCTATCTTGTTTTTCATTCTCATCTATTTAGGAAGCAATTGTACGTTTAGGATCATGTAATGGTACCGCTGGATTTAATATGCATGACATGATGAAAGTTTCCAGAGGAGTAAACAATTTGTGTCATCTTATACAGAAGGAGTTCATGTCTGACATTAACTGTGAAGAGTGAAATTATATAAAAAACAATTGTCTAAAGAGTATATATTGCTGCACTGCAGTGATATAAACAGGATGAAATACTGTCTTTGTTGCAATCAATGAGAGATTTATGTTTGATTTAGTAGTCAGGAGTTCATCACACACAGAACTAAATCAGATGTTAAAATAAGCTTTGTCCTTTGGTTTCAGCAAATTTTCTTACCATCATCTAAGTTAAATTAAAAAAAATTGATAGCATGGATTTAGACATCTGCTTGGATAATTTAACTGTTAATATGTAATCGTGTTTTAGTATTTCAGAGTAGCTAATATGCAGTGAAAAATCCACTAGCAGCAATTCTAATTTCTTTGTGATAAATAGAAGTATATTTTACCAGTTTCCTTACGCTAGGTTAACCAAAAAAGTGAACAAACAAAACCAACAAAACCAATTCAAATGCAATACCCCAAAATCTTCTATCAAAACTTTACCTTCAATCCTGAATCTGTAAACTATGCTGCCTCAGGAAGCAGTTAACAGACCAGGTGCTATTAACCTGTGTGTGTTGTTACATCGTAGCAATACTAGTATATCAAATATCCAGCCTTGAGGACAAAAAAGAGACACCACAGTTTCATTTTGCATTGTTCTTTTTGTTGAAGCTGCAGAGGTAGGATGCCTGTTTATTTCGGTGAAGAATTTAGGGATTTAAAATAAAACCTCCTTAAATCTGGTGTCTTAATAACTGAGTGCATTTGCATGCCATCTCTCTCTAATTTAACCACAGGTAGTCTGCCTTCTAACTGTCGTATTGTGCTTTAAGGATAAGGTATAAGAATTTAGACAAGTATGTTTTCCTCATGTTCAACTACAATCTTACTGGAATTTAAAAGCAAAGTAATGGATAAAGCCATTGCAAGATATTTTACACACACACACACACACACACTCACACACACACACACATATATATATAGCCACTGCCAGACAATGCAAACACACACAAAGTTTCACAAGGACATTAGTTTTCACAATGAGTCTAGGACTTTTCTTGTTAAAGTCTATGTCAAAACATCTACTAAATTAGGTTCGGAACACTGATATGGTTCCAGAACACATTTCAACATTTTGCTGTTTCTGTTGCATTTTCCTCCTTATGATTCTGCACCTTTGATTGCAAAGATCCACTTTTTCTCTCAGTTGGATAAGAAAATCGTCCTGTTAATGAGAACAGTAGTTTTGAGCTGTTCAAGCATAGTTTTCAGCAATACTATTCTAACCTTTCTTAAATTATACGATTAGAGTCTGTGCCCTGACTGAGGTCTGCCACATAAAAATCAATTTGTTTTACACACAGGGTGATAAGAGGAGAATTAAGAAGCAGATATGAAAGTTTGTGAGTGTCAAGACGAAAAAAAGAGAGAGAAAAGTGAGTGATCTAATTCAGGAACGTTCGAAGTAGTGAAGGGCAAAACATAGACTTAATCGAATGGAAAGGCAAGAAAAAATAGGAGAGGATTATGGAAGTCAGAGAGGCTACATTCAAATTAATCTGACAAATTAGCTCTCACTGTACATTTGCACACCATAAAATTTACATGTAAATAATTTACTGCATGTAAATACTTGTATTGACTAATAATTAAAGAAATGAGTGCATACAAATGTAAGTAAAAATATTGACTTTAAAATGTTTACACTGAAAAATTTGTGTAAGAAGAGGGGAAAGAGTGAGTAGCATGTAGCATGCCTCACATTTGTCATAGTGAAGATGAGCAGAGGGATGCACATTTTCAGGGTATCTGTTGATATCCATGCAAAAAGATTGTTTCATAGGAACAAATGGGAAACAACTACAAAATGGGCTTAGAACTGTGTCCCTGGGACAGCCCAAGGGTTGATTTAACCACAGTGCAATACAAAATTGAAGAACCAATTCAATATGATTGCTCTGTTATTTCAAGGCAAAACCCCTAGATTTTATTACGTGAAAAGAACGCCAGGGTAGATGTGCTGGTAAACAGAACACTTTCTGGAGTACCTGCTGCCACTCTGACTGAACAACATGAACTCCCCCGTAGATTAAAATATAAATTTTATTGAGCAAAACCAGCAATACACAAAAGCAGAGTCTTTCTACTTTCTGCAGAAACCCAGCAATGAATCTCAATACCTTATCAATCCTATTCTCACCTACCCATAAAACATCAGCCTTTTACAATGTGAGTTTTTGAACTGGAGATGCCTTCATACTGTCAATTGTTGGTCAAAGTGATTTTGATAAGTTTCATTCAAACCTATCATCCGAAAACCTCCTGAAATCAGTGTGCTGGTTTTGGCTGGCAAAGAGTCAATTTTCTTTCCAGTGACTGGCATGGAGCTGTGTTCTGGATTTGTGCTGAACAGAGTTGATAACACAGAGATGTTCTTGTTATTGCTGAGCAGAGCTTACACAGAGCCAAAGCCGTTTCTGGTTTTCAGATGGCCAGGCTGGTGAGGAAGGTGGGTGTGCGTGGGAGACCGGGAGGAGACACAGCCAGGACAGGTGACCCCAACTGACCAAAGGGACATTCCAGACCCTCTGACAGCATGCTCAGTGTAATGTGGGAGGAAGGAGGAGGAACGGAAGGATATTTGGAGTGATGGCATTTATCTGCCCAAGTAACCCTTGCATGTGATGGGGCCCTCCTCTCCTGGGTAGCCAAACACCTGCCTGCCCATGGGAAGCAGTGAATTAATTCCTCGTTTTGCTTTGGTTGTGTATCTTAATCTCAACCCACAAGTTCTCTACCTTTTGCCCTCCCAGTTCCTACTGGTAGTGAGCAAGTGGCTGCATGGGGCTTGGCTGCTGGCTGGGGTTAAACCATGACAGCTCAGCAGACCTACTCATTAGCTACTAACAAGAAAACAGATCTGGTTTGTGCTCTTTTAAATATATACAGGTTAAAGGGAAAAGCTTGAGCAATCGCTGTGATATCTTAAGATTTAAGAAATATAAGACATGTACAAGACATGACAGCTTTCTTGCTACTCTTAGGTATGTTTAGAATCACACAGAGATCAATCTGCTACTTCAAATAAATTGTGCAATAACCACAAGTTATGTTTATAAAGTTTATGAAAATATGTTTCTTGCATTTGCAGCTGAGAGTGCTCCTGTTTTCTCTGATGGCGTTTATTCTAGTGGTAAGGGATTTTAAATAGGTTATTAATATAATCGTGAAACACAGACCTTTTGAATTAACACAGATTGTCACATACAGATATATATTATGACAGTTGTAGGTTTTTTCTATTTTATTCATGTTACCCAAGGCAGTTTAGATCATTTTAATTCTGAATACTAAGAGCTAGCAGAACAGAGGTGAATAATGTGTTTCTTAGCTAATCTAGTGAGGCACTGTAGATGTGTCACCCAGTATTTTGCTTTCTTGCATGGTATCTCTAGACTAGACTGGGAGATTTCATAACTATCAAGCTAAGGTAGATGTTTATGCTCCTAGGTTGCCTCTACAAGCAACTGGAGAAAGGTCCTTTAGAGGTTAATCCAAGGAAGACTATGTGTAAGTTCCTTAATAGTATAGTAAGTATCTCAAGTGAATTGAAAAACACTATGAAAAGAACTCAGCTTTTTAGTTTGGGTGCCCAAAGTCAGATGATATGAAAGCCCTTTTATTATGACATTTTAAAACATTGTCACTGCTTCCCTTTTAAAGCATGGACAACAAAAACATAACTACAAATGCAATTTACTGTCATGATACTCCATGTTATCTTAAGAGCAATATCTCTCTCCTCCAACTCCACCTGTGTTTCTATAATTTTGCTAAGAATTATTCCAAAGTTTGAACTGCATGTTGATGTTGGTGATATTCAAAAGCCATCTAAACATGGTCCACCATCTCCTCTCCAGGTGAGCCTGCTTGAATTAATTTAAGAGTTGGACAAATTCACTCCCAGAGGTCTCTTTCAACCTCATACATTTTGTGATTCTGTGTTTCTTAATTTCATGGAAATGCTTGTGGTGCAACTTTCAATGTTAATAGTAGTGATTTTGATTAAATATTAAAAAAAATTTCCTGAAGACTCAGGAATAACTCCTCTGGAATCCAAAAGAATGAAAAACGGTCCTAGAGAATTGTTTCCACCTATGTTTTATTGCTTACTGCAGTGCATTAAGGATAGATAATGTTCCCATCTACTGAAATGCAATGAATTGCAGGCAATTCAACAATCTTGATTGTTTCTAATTTTTTCTTCATTTATGTCCTCCATTTATTTCTCCATTTGGCTGGGTTTTTTGTTTTGTTTTGGTTTGGTTTGGTTTTTTTTGCATTTTATCCATGAATGGTTTGTATAAAAAATTAGGTAGAGCTGGAAAAGTTAGAAAGGTCAGAACACAAAACAAGCGGCTTCTTGAAGAAACAGAAATATGTTCTTTATCTTGTTGTGCAGCGCAGCTGGAGTGCTTTCAGTGGCAGAAAATGTTCATACTGAAAATTTGGAGGAAAAATCAGTACTGGTAGTAAGATCATGCTTTTACCATTTTAATGATCATACATTCAGCAAAAATGAGTTCTGATTAATAGAATTATTGTGAGAGTGGCAGATACCACTGAAAAGAACAGTCAAATGTCCAATAAAAGTTTTGGCTTTTATTTTCTGCACTCTTCAACGCAGNAGTTTTGGCTTTTATCTTCTGCACTCTTACACGCAGAAGGGCTGCCTATACTCCTATCAGGAAAGCATTATTCATAACTAAAGACCATATGGTGCAATAGAAACATGTTTTTGGTGAACTAGATTCAGACTTCTAGCTAGGAGGAAAAAGTGCATGGGACAAGTCCTTTTCTAACTGAGATGTGAGAGTTTTGTCAGCAACCAGACTGCAATATCGTTACAATGTCATAAAATATCATTGCATCATCATCAATGAAATATCATCAAAAAACATTGTCAATGCCAAAAAATTCCTTGCAAATTTTCTCTTGCTTGTACTGTAGAAAACAGTGAATAAAGCAAAAGA
>WAAG01061340.1:0-10024 GCA_013390105.1 Tichodroma muraria
GAATGAATTAGCACCCATTGGTCGACTGGAAATTACTCAGCTTGAACAACTGTATGTCAGAGACTAGTTTGGAGTACTCCCAGTTCCTTTGTACTTGCAGTTTACCCATAAGGGAAGAAGAGCAATTTAAAAGCATGAAACAAATACCTTCATTTTCAACTTAAAAAGATGTTATTTAAAATTAAATTTATGTGTGGTTTATCAAGACATCTTTCCCATAGAAATATTAAAGTGTTTTCTCACAAATGTCAAGCCATGTGTACTTCACATACTTTAAAATTTAATGCATTATGATGGTATTTATCATCTGTGGATTTTGGTTTTTTGGGGCCCCCCACAAATATAATAGATTAAATTGTCCCAGCCATGCAAAATATTTCAGTTGACATAAATGGTTGGTGCTTAANCCATGCAAAATATTTCAGTTGACATAAATGGTTGGTGCTTAATAAAGGGAAAGAATTTCAGTCGAGAACAAAAAACCTTTACCAGTCCTTTCAACAGTAGTGCCAGACTCCTGTTGCATATTATTGGACTGTTATGCTGAGGACCCTGATAGAGCTTATTTGAATGTCAGACATTGATTATCTTTTCTGTCGTTGTTGTTGAGAATTTATGTGTTTCAAATCATTACTGTCATGTCCTGGCCTAATCTCATCTCTGCTTTAGTAACATCGACTTCAGCCAGGAATGGTTTTGACCCTCATTATTTCTCTTATTCTATGAGCCAGCTGCTGCTACTATAGAAAATATTCCCAAGCTGCCTTAGAGAGAAGTTCAGTAGCTTTAGCAGGTTAATAATCTAAAGAATCACCACATTTCAGGTGCATTATTTTCCCTTTAAAAACTGTAAGCAGCTTTGTTACTGCACTGTAACGAGTCTCCATCTCCCTCTAATTAACTAGGAGTCATTAAAACACTGAGCATGTTTTGGCAAATGCAGCAAAGCAAACAAGCCTGGCGTGCAGATGAAGTACTTAGTAACCCTGAAAGCTTTGGGCTGTGTAGAGAAAAAGAAAACAAAGCGAAGCATGAATGCCATCAGTTTTTACCCAAACCTGAGGAGAGGCAAGGTTCACAACATAAAAACATTTTCATATATCAAGAGAGTTTAAGCTGCTTATTCAGTGTTTCTTGAACTAAAATCAGTCTTTAGTATTGTATGCATTCAGGTTCTTCAAATATTTTTAAATGTGTGTGAGGGACCAGAGAGCGGTCTTCTTAGTCTATGTACCTGTGAACCTGTGCAGATATATATTCTTCAGCTTCTGGCTTTTAACCTCTAGGCAGTTAAAATGTTTCTCCAGTGGTGTTGGTGGGTGAGCAACTACAGATTTAATACGTGCACACCTATAAACACCAGCTGTCTTTGGGACAACAAACTCAAACCTGTATGCTCTATGGCAGATGTCTGTATTGTAGAGCTCCTTATCTTTGTCAGTCAGTGACAGGTTCCTGCAGGTGGTCACTTAGCCTTGTTTTCCTGAAAGCCATTATTTTCACCCTTTATCCAAAACCATGTGTTAGAGTTGGCTGGGTATTCAGCCAGTGCTCTGCTTTTGGTACAACACTTTGTAGTAATATTGTTGTGTTCATATATATTGCACCATATTACTGCCTCATCATAAGGACCACCAAAAAAGGAATTTTTTACAAATCCTTAGCACTGGCTTCCTGTAAGACGGCAGTATGAAAGGAATAACCTCTGTTCTTCAATGGGATTTCACATTCTTTAAGGAAGAAATGAACAGGATTGTCTGCCAGAATTTAGTCCTTTTCTTCCCATCTCATCCACTTTCTTTCCCATTCCTCAGTTGGTCAGCCTGAAAGCTCACAAGGAAGAGCTGATACCTTTCACTGCCCACCCTCCTTCCTAGGTTTTTACTTTTCCCTGTTTTTGCTTGAAGGTACTTCACCTAGCGGAGCACACACTGAGCCCTGGACCTTTGTGGTAGTGCAAGATCCGTATTTAAAACATAAGATTCGTGAAATTGTAGAAGAAGAAGAGGAAATCAACTACAAAAAAAGGATGGGAGACAGATGGGTTAATGACCTGAAAAGACTGAGGTATGAAAAGTCAATTACCTAGGGGGTAGGAAGAGAGCTGTTGTTTTAGTGTAGGAAAGACTTCTATAAAGTTTATTTCTTCCTCCCTCTCACTTTTAATATTTTTCTAAAATCCATGTTTGGAAACAAAAACTTATAAATATGCATAGAATTGTGTCTTGGTGGCTGGTTAATAAAATTGCTTCCAGTAAAGGGGATTACATGCTCTCTGTTTTGAAAGTTTTCTGAGCACTTGGCTCCATCTTTTTTTTTCCCTACGTAACCTCTGTGGCTGAAACTCTTGTCCCAGATTTTTTCTGTTGTTTGCCAAAGTCAAGCTCCCGAAGTCACTGGAAGCTTTGCTACCAACTGAGGAAGCCCCAATGCCTGTCTCTATCCAAGTGCTGAATTATGCAATTTAATTTAATTGTTCCAAATGCCCTCCAAAGTCTGACTTGCTTAACTTTACACAATGGCAAGATGTCTACTGAGTCTTGGCTTGTCAAATGGAGCATGTGCACAAAGCTTTGTACGGTTGACTTGCCCTACTTGTTTGATAATGTTACTGTTTTTCAGGTGCTTAGGTGCTATGCAAATTTATGTGCTATGCAAACAATCAAATGCCAGAGGTTCTTATGTTTTGAGGGAGAACAGTAGAAAAACACTCATTTTCTTGTCTAAATCCTATATCATGATTGTCATTTAAGAAATTGGGAACCAAATGAATTGTAACGGGGGTGAAATACCCAGAACAATTTTTGCCATTGGAATATATTTAGGTTTAGACCTTAGACAAAACAGTTTTGAACTTTTCTGACAGCAGTCTTCCCTGCAATGACAAAAAAGCAGGCACTGCTGGTAACAGGCAAATCTGCAAAATTCCAGGAATTAAATAATCTGAAAGGCAAACGCTCATGAGGCCAGTTTATAGATAAGAGGTCAAGAACTATCTCTTATTTGTAAGCAATTCCACTCTTCAGAGTGAGCACATCAACCCCTCAGCCAAATCTGTTAAAATTGGAAACTCTATTCAAGCTTTTTTTTAATTCTGAAATGTTTCTATATAAACTGATAATCCTTTGCATTAAGTGTTCTAAGGTTTAGTCTACTGCTATAATTATCATGTACCTTTAGTGCCCCTTTGCAGACAGTAAATGTAACTTACAGGAAAGTGAAAAGGTTGCAAAATAATGATCTTAAACATTCTTTCGCAGAACAAATTGGATCAAAGAGTACTTGGACACTGCTCCGTATTTGATTCTCATTTTCAAGCAGGTATATGGGCGGCTTCCAAATGGCAAAAAGAAGACCCACTACTACAATGAAATCAGTGTTTCCATTGCCTGTGGTATCCTGCTTGCTGCACTGCAGGTACGGTGACAGAACCAACATACTGTGAGTCAATGTATTAGTTTGGATTACGTACCAAGACTGTTCTGCCCAAATGAGGGTGGAACCCAGTTTAGATTTTAACATTTTCAGTCTCCTGAATTACTCCCAATTCCTGGCGATATGTTTTAGTTTTGAGTTTTAAAGTTATTCTACACAGGTCTACATCTGAGAAGGTGATTTCTATCCTCAGTACTGGTTAACAGGAAGAAACATATAATGCAGTTTCCAGAGTTGTCACTCTTCTCTCGGCACAGGCTTCAGCCCCTGCGGTTTCTGCCTTATGCTAAGAGGGCTGACAGGCTCTTCAGACTACCCAAGCACGACTGTGTGCTGCCACACTGGCCTTCTTTTCAGTAATCCCTATAAAACAGCTTGACACCAAACCACTTTTAGGATACAATGCTGAAAAAAAAAAATCAGGGACATATTCCACAGAACAGGCTGTACTATTTCAATCAGTCTTTCTGAGGCATTTCTGAAGCTCAGCATGTTTGACTGAAGCCAGTTAGATTTTTCTCAGTGGTTTCTCAGTGCTTAGTTCTGCTTCTTGTACCTGATGTACTCACACAAGTGTTAAGTACAGAAGCTATTCTGATAGTTAACCTGGCCTGTCAGCAAGATAACAGCAAGGTGCTTCCTCTTATATTAGGCCAATTTCCTACCAGGCACTGCCATTTCTCCTGCATTCTGTTTTGAATGACACTTTCTTTCGTGCACTGCTGCTCCTCGGGCACTATTCGACACCATCACTATTAGCTCTTCTCCTCTTGAGAAGATTGTAGAGATTACTTAACGTGACAGGTGCATTTCCTGGGCACCTCTCCCTGGCTGACTTGTATCTCAAAACTTTCCAAAATGCTTGCATTGTGTAGACAGAGAGACTGAAATCCCCATGTACAGCTCTCAGGAAGCAACTCAGCTGAGTGGTCATACCTTGGATGATGTCAGCTTTTTTATTGTTTGCCCAGATTTTTTAGGGGTTGTGCGAGATTTTGAATGAGAGGAAGAGTGATACATAGATTTATTTTGGGATTCTGATGTAATCCATAACAATGGCCACTGTGAGAGATGTCAACAGACTCCTGTGACAGCTTCTGAGGCAGAGCCTGTGCCCCCCGTCCCTGTGAGGTACAGCTCTTGAGGAGGAGCTCAAGCGTTCACAAGGCTGTAAGGCATCTTCCTGCCAACTGTATGGAGGCAAGAACTGACACAGTTCTCTGTACAAGCCAGATCGTAGAATCATGGAATAGTTTGGTTTGGAATTGATGTTTCAAAATCATCTAGTCCAACCACCACGGGATGACATTCCAATCATATCCCCACAACTGGCTCTCAGCTTCCCTGTGGCCACGAGTTCCCCATCACACTGAGCACAGCAGGCAGGCTCTGGCTCTACAGCACACAGACTGGGCAGGCAGACTTGCTGTGGTGGAGAAATGCTCCTCTTCTCTGTAAAGCAGAGCAGGCATCTTTTATGGTGCCACTGAGGCTGTTAGTAAATCAGGTGTTCTAAAGCCTGCAGCAGGTCAAACGAAGCAGCATTTCTGAACTAGTTGACAGAAGGATGTGTACAGGTGGATGTGTGGTGGGAACAACCACTACAGGTAAAAAGCACGGACCTCTGCCTCACTGCTGCCGTCTGTCTTGCTGCAGAACGCGGGTCTGTACACAGTGACCTCCACACCGCTGAACTGCGGCCCCCAGCTCCGGGTGCTGCTCCAGCGCCCAGCAAACGAGAAGCTCCTGCTGCTGCTCCCCGTCGGCTATCCCAAGAAAGACGCCACTGTGCCCGCGCTGAGCCGGAAGCCGCTGGAAGACATCATGGTGCTCATGTGAGCCCAGTGCCAGGAGGAAGGAGAGCATCCCTGCTGGCAGCTGAAGTTGTCACTGCTGTTTCTGTGCATCGTCCCCCTATGTCGCCGTTGCTCTGGCTGTTTGCACCTCTAGTAATCTGCTAACAGCAGTGAGCAGTCAAGCACTGTGCCTTGGACAGCTGCTGTTATCTATCTGACCAGGGCGTTGTTCCAGGGGATGTGTACAACGGCATTTAAATGACCTCATCACTTGATTTTTCTCGTGTATTGTGGGGACGAATCTCTTCTTGAACTGGAATATATATTTTCCTTATACTTTGTGATTGCCATTACACAGTTACTTTAACTTAAGAATTTTAATGAAGGTTGTATTAAAGGATACAAAGAGGTCAAACTGAGCTGTCCTATCTTGGTCAGTGTGTGCTGTTTAAATGCCCCTTCCCATTTACTATGTTCAGTGTGTAGAAAGATGCTATTTTCTTCCTATATGGTAGGATTTCTCTACTTGATTGATCTCAGAAACTTTCTCTACACCAGGCTTTCTTAAACTATTGCAGCCACGAGTGTCTTAGGTTGGGGAAAATTTAGTAGGAACAAGGCATACAAGTAATTTGCTTGTAACCATTTATTTATACGCATTCCAGGCACAGTTAGATCATGTGGTAGCTATTAGTCCTGCCCTCGGTACTTTGCCGCTTCCACTGGAAGCAGCGCAGAGGGAACTACTGTTGTGGTTATCCTGTTCATAGCTACAACTGTACAAGTGTAACACCCTGAAACAGAAACTGCTTTAGGGACCCTGGCAGGTAAGAGGTGCTTTCACGTCAGCCCCAGTCAGGGATTTGGGAGCGGCGCGCTGGAAGGAAGGGTTGGCGCTGCCGATGCCCGGGCGGGCAGAGCCCTCTCGTGGGGCCGCGGGTCCCGCCGGCTCCGCCAGCAGCGAGAGGGGAAACGCTGGAAGAGACGCGTCCTTCCTGCAGGAGGGCTCTCTGTTCTGGGAAACTTCCTCACCCTGATCTCTGCTGCTTCCAACGTCAGGCACATTCAGCCAAATTGGCTTCAGCCATCCATGGGGGATGAGATGCCGGAGAGCAGTGCCACGGGAAGGGACCTGGTGGTCCTGGTGGATGGCAAGTTGAACATGGGTCAGCAGTGCCCTGGCAGCCAGGAGGGCCAACCCTGCCCTGGGTGCATCAGGCCCAGCATCACAGCCGGGCAAGGGAGGGGATTGTCCCGCTCTGCTCTGAGCTGGGGCGGCCTCACCTCCAGTGCTGGGGGCAGGTCTGAGTGACACAAGGTAAGACATAAAGTTGTTAGAGAGCTTCCTAAGGAGGAGCAATGAAGATGGTGAAGGAAGGACCCGAGGGAATGCCTGAAGTTGCATCAGGAGAGGTTTAAGTTGGATATAAGAAAAAGGTTCCTCACCCAGAGGGTGGTTGGGCACTGAAACAGGCTCCCCAGGGAAGTGGTCACAGCACCAGGCTGAAAGAGTTAAAGAAGCATTTGGACAATGCTCTTGGACGCTCGGTGTCACTCTTGGGGGTGGTGCTGTGCAGGGTCAGAAGCCAGACTCAGTGATCCTTGGGGGTCCCTTCTAACTCAGGATATTCTGTGATTCTGAGTTAACTCACTCCTTATCTCAAGTCTGACCTAGTCTAGTGGAAGGCTCAGCAGGGGGATTGAAACTACAGGATCTTTAAGTTTCCTTCCAATCTAAACCATCCTATGATTCTACAAGTCAAATCCCATTTACCATCTCTTGTCAGCTGAGCAAGTGGAAGGGACTAATGTTTTGCAGAGGTACAGATTTTGGTCATGTCAATGCCTCTGCCACCTAGTGGGAAAACCGATTTTCCTCTTTGACAGACCATTTTGCTGCTATTTAGCAGATATGGTGATGTCTTCATCTGTTGTACTAGCCTGTTTCACATTTTCAATGGTACAGCTATGGCAAAAAGTTTCTTATGTAGGCTAGTCTGAGATCAGCTCTTGTAACTACAGTCAAATCAAATCTAAAAAAGAAAAATAAATTAAAAAAAAAAAAAAAAAAAGAAGTCCTGGGTCTACACACTTTCAAGGTCTAAAAGCTAGTAATGGAGGTAGGGATGAGCTGAACCAAGCCAAGAAGCCAAGGCTGATCAGCTGCAGGTGCCCATTTATCAGGAATACATATTAAAGACACTGTTGCAAGTTTTCCTTCTGCGGAGATGCTGCTCTGCCCTATCATGTCCCTTCACAAGCAGCTTGTACCTGCTGGTACTACTGTGTTTTAATTCAGAGTTCTTATCAACAGAGGGAGGACTGAATCCCTGTCACGTTGCAATCTTTCCTACAGAAATAAACTCTCAGCTACAGAAATAAATTGCTTCTGCCTGGTCTCAGTCTCCAAAATAGATGACACTCAGAGAAACTTTACAAAATTAATTCAGTTTCAAACAGCAGGAGCTTGCATATATAAGGCTATTTCTAGTGTGGTTTCATAAACTAAAAAACAAAGAACCAAAGCAGTTTAAAAAATACACAAAAAATTGTCACAATAAAAAGCATTGGTTTATACCAATATACCTCTTCCCACCAAAGATGATTAGTGGTTGGGTTTTTTCTCTATGTGCTTATTCTGGACACTAAGGTGTTCTAGACTACTAGGACTCTACACATAGTAGTTTAAAAACTCAAGTCCTCACATGTAGATGGGAAAGATTCTGTCAAAATGCATTTCTGGAATCATGAAATACAAGAAAAATAAGCTTTTTAAATTTTTTTTTCTCCCTTAAAAATGCTTATTCAAATGGAAATACTTCAGTAGTATTATTACTACTGATAATACTGCAGAGTCTCTTGTAAATCATGTTAGTACTCCTGTTGTGACAAACCTACTTGGAATTGCCACTGTTCTCTAATGCACTGTCTTTACTTAAAACACAATTAAATAATAATAAATTTTGTCTTTCCGTGCAGCACAATGTTGCATAAAACAAAGGTTAGCATTTAAATTGTTTCACATTTAACTAGGGATACCTGGTTGGCATTTGTTCAATTTCAAGATAAAAAATGTTTTTTCTGCTATCAAAATGGACTTTCCCATGTTTTCACTAATGTCCATTGCCTGTTGGCCTGGTTCACCCATCTCCACCCATCTCCAAGAGAAGTCTGGCCTCACGTTCCCTGTATCTTTCCATCAGGTAGCTGCAGACAGCAACTGTCTCTCTCTGTTTCTGGGATCTTTCTTCCTTGAACTGTCTGGACAAATTTGAGTGTACTCAAGGACTCTCACTGTCTGAAATTAGCCAGAAATCAGGTGCAACATGGTGGGTTGCATTTTGCTCTTGAAATCAGGTGCAACATGGTGGGTTGCATGATAATCCAGATAATTAAAGGAATAAGTATCACATTTGTTGGAACCACAGCCACCTTCCCATCTCCTCCCACTGCATGGCTGACTGAACTGGCATTGGTTTCAGTCTGCCCTTGAACACGGTCCTGGAAGATGTTGCAGCTGGCATTCATTAGCAATCCAGCTGGCAATGCCATGAGGCAGGGAAGCGTTACTCCTGGAGCAACATCACCTTACCCACTGCACTGTCTTCCTTTCAAGACAGGTGAGCCAGAACCCAAATGATGCTGCTAGAAAGTGAATTTTTTTTTTTAGTCTTAGTGATCCAGAGTGCAAGGTCTGAGGACTCTTGTTATGCTGGTCTATGTGCCCATCTCCTCCATAGTTATGTGATCAAATTCAAGAGTCTCATAAGTTAGCTGGGCTAACCATAGTAACCATCTAAGTACTCTCTGCTTGATTGAAATAGCAGGTTGTCAGTATTTAGCTTCTTTGAAGTAGTTTAAAGCTAAGTGCTGTTATCTTCCCAGGCACAGTTACTGGGTCTGAGCTGGTCCACAGGGATGTAACAGGCTATAATTTATGAGCTGTGTGTTTGAGCATTTCTTACCATACAAATTCACACTAGTACAATAAAAGTAAAGCAACTTCTGGGTGTGAGGAAGTATCAGCTTGGTGCTGTGAATCCCAGATGAACAAAAGCACACAAAGCCCCTACCTCAGGTTGTGGTTTTGCTCTGATTAAACTGCAGCACTTCAAAGACATTTAAGCAAGTAGATATGCAGTTAACATCTGATTGGTTTATTTCTCTAATTGCTACATAGATCTCATGAAAAATCAGTCTTGAGAAATAATCCAGCTTGCACTCCAAGGCAGGATCAGCTATACTTGAATGCCAGGTACTGACAAAACATGAATCCACAGCACTAATAAACTGCTCCCAGCAAAAGACTTGAAAGAAATAAAAATGCAAATGCTAATTCTGCCTGCACGTGCAAGTCCTAAGAAGTTTTTGTTTCCAGAAGGGTTCAGCCTTGGCATCATGTTGTGTCACTGATGAGACCTCCATGGAGATCATTAGGCAGAGGTTGGGCTACTGTATTGTTTTTGAAGATTTCCACCCACCTGAGCTTAGTCAAAGCAGAACAGACATTGTACTCATGACTTAGAACTCTCAAGGAATTTAATTATTTTTTTGGCTAACGTTACCTACATCAGGCGTCTACAAGAGCCAAGTCTTTGCCCATAGAGATAGAACACTCCTGTGCTTGTGGAGTGTAAATAATGAGAACACTTAATTGCATGAGAGCTGGGCAACAGTTCCATTCAAATTTAAGATGGAAGAGAGTCATTGAAGCTTGAATCAGTGCACCAACAAGTTACCAGTTAAATATCACATCCTGTTCCAGGTTATGTATGTGTATTAACTTAGCTACA
>WAAG01061343.1:1049-19152 GCA_013390105.1 Tichodroma muraria
CCATTCTCAGTTACTGTTGCCAGTGAAGGGAGGGAGCTTTGCAGTGCCCACTGCACAGCCATAGATTCTCTCTGCAGAGAAGCTTCCAGAGACTTGTTTTGTGCAGGATCCAGTTCAAAGGGGCCAGGTCAGGAGCTGGGAATGACCCAAAATTTAAACAAGGTTCCTAGTTCACATCCATTGGTATTTTCTAGTTACAGATGCCCTCTTCTTGGTAAACAGCAAATATTTTCTTGGAATCAGTCTAATTTCTTATGCCAGTGGGAAAATAAACCCCAGCTCATCATGGATGTGTCCTTTCCAAAGAATTACCACAAAAATGTCTGAAACCCTATAAAGGCTGTTAATGACTATAAATCTCCATAGGGCTTTTCCCCCCCTTCCTCTTCCCTCTTTTCTCCTTGCTCTGACGAGCTGGTGAGTTGGGAATGGCTTTAAATACCACAATAGTCATGGCAGGACATCAAGAAAGAAAAAGGAACAGGGTTTTGAAATACTTTGTATAAGGCTCCAAGCACTTGAGTTGGTGCTTAGCTGACTGGCGTGTACCACACAGCAGTCAGATGATCTCTGCAGCTTTGGGAAATAGGAGAAACTCTGGAGAAGGGTGGGGGGGAAATGGTCTCTCCCACATTGGTCTTTATTGTCTTATGGATTTTATCACAGTATTGTTCTTTATTTCCTGCTATTTATAGGCTCTCATGTTTTGTGCTGCTTTCATGTTTGTGTTATCTGCCTTCCCACGACATGCTTCACCCCAGCCCTTGCCTACAGCTGGGTCCATAAAGGTACGTGGTTTGGAATGGCACATCAGGGCTCATCTTCTTTCCCTGGGCAGTGAGAGCGAACTGCCCTTTTTTGAAGCACTGAACAACCTATGATGGTGATTTAAATGATGGTGGTTGTTCTGCAAATTCCCAATAAAGGGACTAAAGAGTTTATCACTGGGCTTTTGGTTATCAAGCCATGGCATTCTTTAGAGTTCCCAGACAGTGATGCTGGGTCTGTTTGCTCTGAAGTCTACATTTTACAACTAATTTAAACCCATCAGTATATGACTTGGTGATAACCACTCCAAAAACTTCACCTGACTTCTTTCATGACTCGTGTCTTTGTGCAAGATACTGCAGAGAGAACGTGCAACAGGGGCTATCTCAGTCCTAATTCTCTGTGATTTAGGGATGTAACTCCACTGACCTGAACTAGCAAAAGGGAAGTTAGTTCTGGATTGAAACAAATACTAGTTTCCTAAAAGTCACATCCTTAAACTTGCTGCTTAAAAGATGGTTCCAAAAGGCCATGGGGCTAGAAATAAAAATGGGAGAGGTGCAAAATAGTCCTGAAATCACTCAAGTCAATGATTGAATCCTATCAAGACCCTTGTACCTTATCCCAAAGTAGTTTCTAGGTAGCCAAAACACCAACTCCCAGCACAAAGCAGAAACCAGGCTGCTGGTTAGGCAGGCTGATGCTGAGGAATTTGCCCCCGCCAACAGTCCCTTTTGTCCACTTAGGGACTCACAATAAGGCTCTTGCATGATTCCACAACTCGCATCACTTCTCATGTACCAAGCAGCCTGCCTTGAAAGAGTCCACACACCTCAGTGCCACTAGCAATAGGAAAACCCCTTCAGCTAACCAGAGAGGAACAGCAAGCCCTGCTCTGGGACCCTTTCACAGCACTTGCCCAGCAGCAACATCTGTTGTGAGCTGCTGGAGAATTTTAAAGAAAATTAAATACTTGCATAAAGATGAAGCCAGGCTTGGGCAGCGTTTGCTGATGGGATTTTTTGGCAAATTACTCCCACTCTTTCACCTGTGAATGTGTGTAAAAGGGCCACAGAACATCATTCTGTGGTGCTGTGGAGCAGCATAAAGACACCTGTTTACCAAAGGGAGTCATTCTGCTTTGTTTCTCAAATTGTGTCTACTTTGGGAACATCCCTTAAAAAAGAAGCATAATTTTGCTGTATGCAGTGTGAAGTACAGGTTTTATTCAGACAGCTAGACAGAGGTTTCTGTAGTTATCCTCACTCTCTGTAGCAGACAGAATGAAAGAAGAGAATGGACAGAAATTGGAAGCATCTATAATGCACCAGACTAAGCAAAGATATAGTGTGGTGCAAGGAGAATTAAGTGGTGACAAAGAGCATACTCATATTGGTGAATCCCAGGATTCTTTTTAGGTTCTGCTAAGAAGCAGCTTTATGTCAAGCCATGAACATCACTAAAACACATTTCTTGTCTCCCAAACACCAGTGAGTCCCAAAAGATGCCATTTAAAATTTTTAGTATCCATTACAGGGGCATCATTGATTGCAAACAATGTGGGGAAAGTTATGTGAAAATTCTTTTTCAGGGTGGGATGAAAAAAATGCCAATAGGAACTCCACAACACTGGAAAACAAAGACCGGACCAACTCTCATTCCATCTGAGAAACAATTAAAAGAGTGAAACCAAAGGTTTCCAGCAGAGACTGCTGCAAAGGCTTAAAAGATAGTGGCTCTGGAGTAACTGCTGTAAAACATAGCCCGAGCCCTCCCAAAAAGTGCCAAGTGCCTTAGTGTCCATGGGAATCAGTGTGGATGGGGGTGTCACCTCTCCCAAGCCCAGCAGTCACATTCTCCTTCTGTCCTTTGTTTCAGCTGGTGAAAATCCGACTGTTTTCAGCTCGGTGTCTGGTACGAGCCAACTCCTGTTTATCTCCTGAGCCACACTTCCCAGCATGTCATCAGGTGCCCTCTTGGCCACCATCTTAGGAGCATGGACAGGTTGTGGTAGTTTTCCAGTCAGACTCTGAAATGGTTATTCACACTTTTATCATGGCAAGATTAAATTATTGTAATTCTTTACTGGCTGCCTTCCCAAAGGGAGCTCTGCACAAACTCCAGATGGTGTGAAATATGGCTAGCAGAATTTGAGTTAAGAAGGGACAGTATCATCCATTCTGTTAAAATCTCCACCTTGGCAACTGGTTAGACAGCAAACTGATTTCCAGCCTGTCCTTTTCCCCTCTGTGCCCAGCTGAGGCCAGGTCTCCGTCAGCAATATTGTGATCGTTATGGTCCAGAGTACATTACCCAGGCTCATGCTACCTGGTAAATAATTCTCTGAGGAGTCATTTCAAGAAGGTGAGGGAAGTATAAACCTGATTTCCATCTGCTCATTCTACTCTATAGCCCGTGCAAAAGCTGGGCGAGATACCGCAATTACACCCTTTGCAAACATCACAGTGTCAAGGATCGATGAGCTGCTCTTAGTGAACTGCCCTAACCAAAACTGCAGCCTAAAGACCCCTGTGCCTGGCCACCTGCCTCCAGGCATGAGGCACCAAACCATAGCCCTCCTCCAGCATGGCTAGGGAGAAATGGCAATGCCAACCTTAACCCACAGAGGCAGCCATCTAAATGCAGCACATCCCTAAAGCTCTTCTAATTTTCAGGTGGCCAATTCCTTCCAACCCCGTTGCGAGCTTCCAAGGGGACACCCGGACAGCAGCCAGCTCCCTGCTCCTGCTCTAGCACTGTGGGGCCTCATCAGAAAACACAGACTGCTGGTATGTGTTCCTATGTGCCATCTTTCACTTTGTGTAAACAGTAGCTACACAAACAATTGATACGATAATAACTGGCTTAATACAGACCAGCACAAATAAAACCTTCCGGTGTTTTGGGCTTTTGTCTTTTTAGAACTTTCCCTTTCTGGAAGAGCATGATACAAAAGGTGTATTCCTTCACATTTGATTTGTTTTCATATTGAGCCCAAGAGTTAAAACTGTCCCTGATTTAGCTCATAGTGCCTAAACTCCTACAAGCCTTCCGTGCAAGGGAAACATCTTGGGCAGGCTGTAATTAGAATCTAGTAAAGAATGATCATTTGGCTTCTTTTTATTAACTGCTATTTACACAGCAGAATGTGATTTGCTGCATAAGGGGGAGAAGGGCTGGGGACAGCTTTTGCTGTGCACTGGAATGGCATGGCAAACACGCCGTGCCCTGAGCTGTTTACCTTCCCCGTCGCTTCTGCAGGGAACCTGTGACCTGCCACTCATGGACGTGGGTATAAAAGCTCATGCTGTTTTGGTTGGTTGTTTTTTCTGTTAGAGCAGGACAGCTGACACAGACTGTTTGCTTTGGGAAAACAAGCAAACCCTTTTGTTTTGCATGAAGGGGGTGAAAAATATATGTATATAAAGAATTGCCCTGACTCTGCAAACAAAGACTACTACTGCAAAGCTACTGCACAAGGAAGAACGACTGGTGGTCAGCTCCAGGGCACGCTGACTGTCATTTTAGACCTACAGTGCCACTGACATTTTAGAAATAGCTTGAGAAGCTGAAGACACAAAAATATTTCTGTATATGAGTAAAAAAAAAATTAAGAAACATTTCAGCAATGTGAGAGAACAAAGTCAGGATGGTTTACCTGAAATCATGAGAATTTGGAGTTGAGATAAAATGGTCTCTGTGCTTTGTGCTATACTGTTCTGCACTTTCTATGGGACTGAGAAGTATACAGAAACTTTTTGTACCACTTTTACAAACCATGTCCTGCTGGACCAGATGTTTGGTAATTTTAACACGAGATGTAGTGAGAAGGGCTTTGGGATTACCGCAGCCTGTACCACCCTGAGAGCAGCTTCAAGGGCAGGAGCTACCACAATGTAAACACAGCACTTTGAAGCCCTGCCTCGGTGCTGCCTTGAGCATGCTGCTGCCTATGAGAGATGCTGGCAGACACCTCTCAGTTGCCCATTCATTCAATTTCCAGGTTTCTTCAAACCAGACTGTGAAGATGCCAGTCCAAGTCCCACTAGTACTGAGGTACAGCCTTAGCTTAAATCTAGAAGGAAAATTTTACATCTTTCAATTTTCCAACAGTTCTTTTCAAAGACAAATTTTATCAGTATTTGTTTAGCTGGAGCACTTCACCAATGGGTGGGCTCTAGGCATCTGAATAGAGGCATCTAGAGCTATTTGAAAAGTTGAGACCCCTCTAAGGCTGATAAAAGTCAGGGCCTACAGGAGATTCACATCCTCTTTTAGGGACAGATGGAGCTCATGTGGGACACACAGAGGCACTGTAGTATATCACACATCCTATGAAGTGCCAGACACATATGGGTAGGTGTTGCATATAGGTAAAGCCTTACAAAATAAGGGCCTTGTTACCCTTGTAAAATCATGGCTCAGGCCTGCTGCTTAGGCTAAGTAGAAGGGAACTGTGGGAGAGCGACTCAGCTGGAGCAGGGGTAGAGAGACCTGAGAGATGTGAGAGAAGTGCTGCGTGACTGCCACATGCCCACATTGTGGTTTATGGTGGTTGGTTGGCTTAGGCTTGTTGTGCCTTAAAATTGTATAAACTGATAACTGACTAACTGCTTAAAAAGGCCTGGTTTTTGCAATGAAAAGCTCTCCTTTGCACTGCCTGGGTTGCTTTGCTTCCTACAGGTAAGCAACTCAAATGACTCCTATGTGAGTCAACTCAATGTTTGCAAAGGATTTGCTCCCAGCTTCTTTGTCTGCTGAGATCCGAGCCATGAATGCATTCTGTGCATTTCAGAAAACTGTTGAAAAGGAGTGCTTGGAAAGGCAATGCCTGCTTATTTTACATAAAATATAACAGCTTACTTGTACTCCCTGTGAAGTCACTAGAAAGGTCTCAATGACACCAGCCACCGCAGCCTTGAGTAGCAGAGCAACCCAAGCCACGATCTGCTCAAGCCTTCATGCACACAAACATCAATCCATTCAGCACACGCATATGATGCTGATAACCATCTGATGGGCCACGTGACAGACTAGAAAATCAGACAGAAACCTCACCCCAGTGTGTGACACAGAGCCCACCAGCCCAAACACGTGCCATTTCAAGCCTAGTTCTTTATCAGATGAAAGGAAGGCTCTCCTGATCACATAAACAGCATAATAAGTGCTGGAGCCCTCAGATGTGAACATGAATGCTTAATATGCCAGGTGGCTTAAGATGCAAGCATGTAATCTCCTGTTGCTGCGTAGCTTTCAGGCATCCTTCCACATTCTTAATTCTCTTGATAAATTTAGAGAGATTTGTTTCCAAAGAACACTTTTTCCAGCAATTCATAACATAAAATATCACACATCGTGAACTCTATCTACCACACTACAGCCAAGAGTGAAAGAGCTCAGATATCCCTGTAGATCCACTTTTGAACAGCTGGGGGGAAGCACATTAGAAGCAGGCATGTTGTATTCTCTAGAGACCACCACTGTGACCAGAAGTGTGAATGACTACCCAAACCTCATGTTACTTTCAAAGCTGAAGAGCAAGTAGAAAAATAAATAGATCATAGGCATTTATACAGAGCCTTTAATTAGAGAAAAGAATGTGGCTCTCTGCATAGGAAAGCTGTGTCTTCATGTGGTGCAAATCAACACAGCTCTATTATGGAATTACATCAGTCTGTGCCAATGGGGATTCAGTCCAGGTATGCACACAAGGATATCTGTCTTTACCATGGAAACACAACACCCAGGTGAGGGACCACACGAGCAGCTTAACAGCAACTTTATTAATACTTCACAGAGCAGGAAAGAAAAATGAAAACAATTGTTCTAATTGAAACTATGGGGGGTGTGTAAGTAGGGCAGAATGCATGGCAATTACCTGATTTGGAGCTGAGCCACAACACCAGCACTGCTGCTCCTGCTCTATGGGACTGCAGAGGAGCCTAAGTAAACAGGATTCTGGTTTTCCATCTTTGGCTAAAATGGTTGTTTACACAGAAACAGGGAACTGTGTAAAAAGACATGGTGCCTGCCCAAATCTGAGGACTGAAGCAAGACCACAAGCTGAGGAGATGAATTGCTGCCTACACTTGCACCAAACAGCAAAGAGATATGGTGCTCCCTCAGAGAGATATTTCCTGCCTGGATAGGGGATGGGCACAGCTTCGACCAGCTGTGGAAAGGAAACTCCAAGCTACTACAAATGAAATCAAGGCTCCAGAAGAGTTAACATGAACATTCTGGATTTCCTCAGATTGGAGATGTTGCCAGCTCACAGCTCCCTCTCCCTGCAGTCCACTTGCCACATACTACTCCTATTCCTTCCTCACAGCCATCACCAGCAGGCTCCAGGCACTACTCCTCACTCGCCACTACCTCTCTCCATATCACCTGCAGAGAGGCAAACCTGCACAGAGAGCTGTCCAGAGGCTGGTCCCTACTCCACATGGCAGCGGATTCCCAAGCACAGGCTGCATGAGAGGCACAAAGACAATGGTTAATAGCAAAATGAAGCTCCACTGGTAGCATGGAGAGGGTATAACCTGGCCTAGAGTTATTTTGGAGTATCACTTGAGAAGTAGCGATAGTATCTATAAGAAAGTCTAGATGAAGTCCTGCAGGAACAAAGTTCCTTTTCTGAGGAAAAGCCAATAGGCAATGGCTTACGCAGTGATGCCATTCATGGTCCAACAAGCACGTCTTAGTCATATAACAGAGGAACAGCTTGAAGCATCTGCTCCACCATCAGTCACTGCTTCGTGACTGTGCCAGTGACTGCAGCCACAGGGGTCCAGTGCTGCAGGCCTTGCACACACCCAACACACAGGTCTGGACCTGTGACCCACAGCTTCTGCAGACCATCACAAATCCCCTGAGACATACAGCTCCCCACAGCCTTGCAGGTTGTTTTCAGTTTGACAAATTCAAATGGCTGCCACAAAAGCTTAATCTCTTTCCAGCCACGCTCACGCTGAGTGTCAATAGGAAAAAGTCCCATGAATACGCTTGATAATTACAGAACTGTGGCTGTAGCAAAGAACAAAGTATAATGCAGGCTTGAATACTCAGGAAATTGACTGCTGATATGTTTCCATTCATTGTTTTGTTCTCTGTTCTCAGTGTTATATTAAAATCTCCTACTAAGAATGAGCTTTCTTGTTTAATGGAACTTGTCAGTTAGAGGAAATCTGCTTGAGCTGTTTGATCTATTCTTTAAAATAATATTAATTGCAAATTTAGCACATGACCCTATCTTAGCTCAAAAACTAAAGCTGATATTTTTCAAAATGTATTTGTTTCCCAGAAAAATCATGGGCCATCACTTTCCCACTTGAACACATTCACTGTCCCTTTGCCCCGCTATTCAGTCCTGGCTATTCATTAGATATGTTGATTGACCGTAACCAGTCACCTGACATTGTTTTCCTGACTCTATTAGTGAAAAGTGATAGTAATGAATAGGAAATAGTAAACACAGTGCAAATCTCTGGTCACGAGAAAATCCATGAAACCTTGCAGTTTGTGAGTATCTTCACAAAATCCTGACAACTATATCCACATTCATGTGTGACCTCATGTCTATAGGAAATCACACTCAATGCTTCTGCTTGCCTCTCCATTAACAGAACTGGCTTGTCTATTTTTGATTCCATGTGGCTTGTAATTAAGGACTGAATTTGCATGTTTTTTATTCATCCTGATTCCCAGCATGTGCAGTCACAATAACAAATCTTAATTTCAGGCTCGGAAGCTGATGTAGAATTTGAATTTCCCAAGTCCTACAGTTCAATGGTATTTAAATCTGAAGGTTTCACTTGGTTCCTTGCAGACATGAAAGAAAATTTAGAAGAATCAGATACAGTTTAGACCCTGTAAATTTGTAGAATTATTTAAATTTGCTGGTTCTAAACCTTCAATGTAAATCTGCAAAAATGGGTTGCACAGGGTTGTTCACAGAAACAGTATTTCTTTTGTGTCTTCCTGCGCCCAGTTATATCAGAATGACAGAAGAAAGGGGAAATGGCAAGTTTCAGAGCTCATATAATTAGATATAACACATTCCACCATGATCAGTACTTGATCCTTTAGGCAATCTCAAAAGACTTTGGGAAGTGCTCAGAAACCACTGTCCATGCCACCACGGCCGCAAGTGCTGTCACTTTTAGGAATTTGACTTTACAAACAGAGAAGCGGTGCCGTGCGCCCGTTCCCTGCGCGGCAGCAGCACCAGCTCCGCAGCTGACTCCCTTTCCCCTCCATCGCAACACCTCTGGCAGGAGCTGTGAATCCCCTCCCTTGGCTGGTGGCAGCAGGTTTGGTTATCCCTGTTCTCATTCATGGAATTCGCTTCACCTGGGCCTTGCTAAGAACGCTGCCCTGGTGCTGCGCCCCTCCACCGGTGCGAATTAGGGGCAGCGAGACCGAGACCCCCCTACAGAGGCACCTTATCGAGGGACGTGCCGCTGTCGCGACTGCTCGTGCCGCCGGGAGCCCGGGCTCCCTGCCTACGCACCTTTCAGGACACGCACCACCCTCCTCTGCTCCATCTTCCCTGCTCCTGACTAATTCAGGCAGCTCAGGGTGCAGGGAATTCCTCTCAAATAAATCCATCCTCCCCCGCCCTGATCCTTTCTTAAAGCAAGGGCGGAATTGTTCAAAACAACCCAAGGGAAGAAATCCGAAATAGGAGGTGACCTTCTTCCAACCCTCAGTGCTGGGGGCTGAGGTGCGGCCCCCTCCTCGAGCTCCCTGGGTAATTCCCGCACCTTTGTCTCATTCCCTCCTGGAGCAAGGCCCTCCCACGGACTCGTGTTTTCCAGGGCCCATGAAGAGCCCTCTGTTCCCGCATGAGTCACGGCCGCAGGCTGGGCAGTGACATCAGCCCCTCGCAGCCCTCCTCGGGCTGCCCTTGGCATCGCTGGGAGCCGGGCTTTGTAACAAGGAAAAGGGCCGGGACTGCCGGTGCGAGCATCGCTCAGCACGGCTGCATCAAGCGGTCTGTTGTGGGGGATGCCACCCGTGAGCCACCGGAGGAGCAGCTGCAGAAACCCTGTTTTTCATGCCTGCCAGCAGGCAAACCCTCTCCTAGAATCCCCGGCGTGGTGCTAAAGCCCTGTCGGCTGTCGCTACCTGTGCCAGCCACCCCGGGACACGGCACATGCTGCAAACACCTTTCTCTTTGACGGCGCTGGCACTTCATCTGAGCCAGGACAAAGAGGGCGCGGCCCGTTTTCAAGTCTGCTTTGAGACTACAATAAGAGCTCTTCATGGGTTTAAAATTACCATTCTGCAAAACTGGCAAACCATTACCTCTTCCAGGAAAGCTGCTTTGTAGTACTGCAGGAGAGTTATCCCTCTGGTGTTTTAAGCCGCACCAGCAGCACTGCAGTCCTGTATTCCTGACCAGAGGCTACTTCAGCAAGGAATTGAATGACTTCATGACCTTGATGGATGCAGAGTCAGTTCATTCAGCTGTGCAAATGAAATGCTGGCACCTCACTGATAAGAGGGGAGAGTACCCATGCCAGGGCAGAGGGGGGGACATGTAAGGATGCAGCAGATAATGGTGGCTTGGGGTGACGGCTCCAACTCTGAGCTTGCCATTTTGGGGAGATAGGCACCCCATCTACTTCAGGCCAGTCCCTTTCCCTCTGTGGCAAGAGCAGCCAGCCTGGTTTGCCAAGGCTTTACTATAAACAAAATATTTAATGAAGTATTTTTCTATCCATTTTCTTCTTCTAGTGCTGCTGGAGGTCAGAGCCATGTCAGAGCAGTTTGCTCACCTGTGGACTTCAGCTACACCAGCACAGACTCTCCATGTCTAGTGGGAAGGGTGACAGGTAAGCTCCCCCAGTCTGGCATTACTTGAAATATCAATAAGGCAATTGTACACAGAGGGGAAAAAACCAAACTTCTCAGTTCCAGTGCAAGGAGAGTTCTGCTTTTGCTCTCAGCTCACTATGGTGCTGTTTGAGGTTAGACTACAACTCAAACCTGCAATTCTGCTTTAGATTTGAGAGAACCTCCATAAAATGTCATGTACACTTATGAGATTTCAGCACAAGAGATGGGAAACACCTGATGCCTGATATTGCTTTCTGAGGCATTTTTCATCCATGAGACTTCTATACCCTGAACCCATATCCTTCCCCCAGTTTGTCCTCCAACCCTGGCTATGCGCACTCTGTAGCCAAATAACATCCCTTTTTTTTTTTTTTTTTNTTTTTTTTCCCTTCTGGAGACACAGCAGCTGTTCTGTTTTGCTGCTGAATGAAGCAATGTTTTACTGGCTACGGTTTCCTGATTTGCAGATTTTGGTGGCAGTGCTGTCACAGAGTTCCCACCATCAGCCCCTGCCAGTGTCCCCCCCCGCCACACAACACTCAGGCCTTGCAGCTGGGCCACAGCAGTTGTTCCCAGGGGCAATGCTGATCAGGCACTGATCTATGAAGCAAAAAGCAAAGCAAAGCAAAACATACACAAAAAAGAAAAAAACAGAATCTTTTCTATTTTACAGGATTTTTTGTTCACCGTCTTAACCACCAGCAGTTCCTGATGTGGCTTGCTGTGGAGTCACATGAAGAGTTGTTTAGATACAACTGGGAGGGGGTTGAGCTGGAGTAAAACAGTGTGGAAAAAAGCTGACATGAGAACATCTCAAGGTAGAATTAGTGCTAAAGCTACCTTGCCCTTAAACCATGGCCAAGGTTTCTTATCTTGGACCACAACCAGGAGATCACCATAATTTTCCAGTAAACAGCGAATTCATTTCACAATTTATACATTATTACACACCCCCCATGTACCAGGGAATCAGATCTACAGACTCTTTCCAGGCCTTAAAAGGATCCTTAGGCTTCAGTTTTCATTTTTAAATGAAAACAAGCATTCAACTGAGCTCTAAGCTATTAAAGCAAGACATCACTTCACTGATAAACGAAATAATTTCACAATAATTCACTTAATTGTCCAATTCACCTATGCCTTTAGACTAATGTTTTGGGATTCCAAATAACACAAATAATAACAAAAATAAGAGCAGCACATTCCATCTTACTCAACGAAACAGTGATATACCAAAACACAGCTCGTGATACATTATCACCGGCCGTGCAGGAGTGTGGGTGGGAGCAGGAGGCTGCAAGAAAAGACAGATAGAGCAGCTCCTACACGCGACTTTTTCCTCTGTATTATTTGCCTTTTGCTGAAGAAGCGCAGCAAATACATTAACACATGCATGAAAAATGAGCTGAGGTAATTCCATCTACAAGCATGTGATCGGTCCTGCTGCCACAAATGTTTTCCCTCTAGGTCCATATCTGAATCTCACACGGACTGACTCACTCTGCGGCCGCACACGTCACTACTACCCGGCAGCGTCAGGCTGTCATTTGTTTCCTTTTGGAACGGGATGTTCTATAATAGCTCCAACTCCCACTCGATAGTTTATGAAATTGCAGTTCTTTCACATACTCCTTTGTTCCTGAGCAGCCAGGAGTTTTCAGTTTGTTTCTAAGGTGCTAAAAGAGGATTAGAGTGGCCTGAGCTCAGGGATGCCTCACCCGAAGCTCTAGCAGAATGTTTTTTAATAGGATGAAGGTGTGATGGTTCTCGGTGCACTGTAGAGTTTGTTCTTCAGGAAGACAAAGGAGGCACGGTGCAGAACTGTTGCTTCTGGGGTTTCTCCCATAGCCAGGGAGAAACTGTCATGGATATGGAAGCTGAAGCTCTGGACATGCTGATGGAGCCATGAAAGAACAATCTGCTCTGCTTCAGAGTATCTTGCTATGATGCTCAAATATGCAGCACTTGCTTTTCAGCACTGTTTGACCCTCTGCTCCACAAATTCTGTTCTACATCTGTGTCTCATTCTGGAACAGGTAAGTGTTTCTGAAGTGAATCCCTGGCTGACTGTGCTTCACTTAATACCACAGTTTCAGAGCTCAGCTACAGGACTTAATTCATACTAGCCTCAGGTTAAAACCTCCAAGTATCAATAGTACAGACATGGAGTTGTCAGCACCAGCTGGTTTGTTCTGCTGGCTTGGTGCTCCTGTCATACCAAACTACCACTGCTTGCTACCTGTCTTTCAGAGCCCAAAGTCCTGGAGTTTTTTTATCTCAGCACACGATTGCAAAAGGAGGAATGTGATGTGGTTCTAGAAGTGCAGCAGAAGAGAGGAAGCTGCAGTCCCCCAGGGTTCCCTGCCCACGTAAAGACCATGTTCATCAGGATACACCTGTAACACTGCCAAGTTTCCTGCTGGGAACATCTGACAGGCAGCTGATACAAAAGGGCAGAACTGAGGGAGCAGAGAGCCAAAGAATGAAAGGATGCAAAAGATGTCGGCATTTCTCCTGCTTACTTTTGGGATGCTGCTATGATTTAATGGAGGCTAAAATGAGTTTGTCCTCACACTGGGTGCACAGCAAAATAGATGCACTGCTACGTGGAAACCCGTGTCCCCTGCTCCAAGTGCTCCCCTTTTTAACAAAGAGCTTTAATCAAATGGGGCTCTTACTTCCTAAGGTCGTGCAGCCATTCCTAACAAGGAGGTCAAGGACAACTTCAAGCATAGCAAAAAGAGTATTCCTGTCATTCTTCAGAAAAAGGTTATCACTTATTACCTGTCACTGGGAATACAATGGAAATCTTAAAGATGATTTGGAGATGATTTGGAAAAGCAAAACTTATAATTTGCAAACTGCATATAACATTTCTCTGAGAAACAAAAAAGTTCCTGAGGCTCCTTCCTGCAAGAGGGTGCCATAAGCATCCCTGCAGATATTTATTCTGACCTCCTGGACCTTTGTCCCAGGTTCATTCATTGGGTTTAAATAAATAAGCATTAACAAACCCAAGGCTCCAGATCTTCCACTGTCCTGCATTGAGCCAAGATCTCAAGCAAAGAGGCTTAAGTTGCATTTATATTTCCTGTGACCTAGAGACAGAGCACAGCTCGGTATATCCCAGTTACGGAGCAAAAGGACCTTTATGGCTGCACAACCTTGCATTCAGCTGCCTGAGAAATCCTTAGAAAATGCTGTATAGGCAGATCACCACAGGCTGGCATTCCCTGCTTGCTGCAGACACCTTCACATGCAGCACTGGCTGGGGAGAGCAGCCAGAGCCCCAGCCCTGCCTTACTTGTATGACAGCCTCAGGAATCCTCCTGGTGCTGCCTGGCCAGCCTTGGGTAATGCTGCACTGCAGGAATACAGTGCCCAGGCTCTCAGAGCGAGCCCTCGAGCTTTGGTAGCTGCCAGGACAAAAGAAGATCTCTAAATATAAGTCACTATAATCTCACAGACATCACCTATAACTTTACCTGGGCTTACCTGGGTCGCTGTGGAGGGTAGGGCAGAATTTCCCTTGACATTCACAACGAACGCGTGCACCAGAGAATACGAGGCTCCTCGCACACAGGGTATTGTTCTGGATTTCGTATTTCTTCAGGGTTGTCTTGGCAACGAAGAGGGTTTGCCGCTAGAGGTGTGTGAAACACTGGGTAACAAAAAACATCACAACTCCCACTTGTTTCATTCCATCACCCTTTTAAACCTGACTCTTTTTCAACCTGGAATGCTCTCAGTGTGCTGTGTGTCAGGAGGGGCAGCAGAAATCAGCACAGACTCCTCTGCCTCCCCCTTTCCCCCAACACAGTGATTTTGAAAATAACAAAAAATGACATTTTTCATTGGAAAATGATGTCTGTGCAGACACCCTTACATGCTCCATTCCCAGTCTCCTTTCAACTGCCTTCTTAGGGAGTAGACCCTGGCAGGCAATGGAACTGACAGCTCCAGAATGGATGAATGGATTTAAGCAAAATTAGGATTTTTTTTTTTATTTGTTTGCTTGTTGTAATTAATGACATTTTTAGTGACATCAGTGAAGTCAATGGGGTGACTGTGGATTGATTTCAATATGACCAGGTCTGCCAATCTGCCCTGATCAAAAGGAGTCTTTCATTTGTACAGAGAAGAGATGTTGGACAGATAATGCTACACCTCAGCAAACTAATGGAGATGCCCCACTTGCCCTTCTGACTCAGCTTCTTCCACAAACAACAGACCTTTAGTTACTGTGGATGAGGTCCAGAAAGTATTCTGAAGTTTTTAAAGCATCTGCAGATGTAGTTTCACCTTGCTCATTAATGTAATTTGCCTTTATTTTTATTTACTGAAGGCATTAAAAAATTAACCCAAACAGCTTTACAGATGCCTCTGTATTTTATGCAGCAAAGGGAAAAAAAGTCTGAACAGCTGTGTCAGTGGAACACATCCAGGTGGCATCCCTAAGGCAAAGTTTCTACAAAATCTGTAAGACAATGTTTTTATTACCTTAGTAATTGTATTTCTTTTTTATTACTTCACTCTTGTAGATCCTTAAAGAGGTATTGGCTACTTATTTGTTATCTTCACCCGTGTCCCTCAGTGTTTGAGCTGCGCTGTAGCTCAACACAGATGCTTCAGGGATTCAGCCATCAAAGGGGAAAATCACCCTTTCAGCACAATCCTCCTGAATCTATTCTGGGGTCTTAAATGGGATTTAAGGCTGGATAAGGAACAATTTTACATTTCTGGCCTTTCTACAGGGAGAAACTCAGTTTGTGGCACCAATAATTGCCTTAGGGACACTCAAGAGCAGAGGGAATTTGTTTTCCAGATGGTATAACTAAGTCAGCTGAGATGCAGTTTTGTTGCAGTTCCTTCACAAGGTAGCTGGATCATCCTCAAGGAGAGGCTAAGACTCACAAGAGTCTGAAAGAGCAGATGTTTGGGACTCCAACATGTGTAATATTGAGGATTTGGAAATTGCTGGTCAAATTCCCAGCTGGGTGATGCTGCAATCTGTATCAGATTCACTGACAAAGACTCATGAAGAGCCTGCCTTATGTCAGCTGGAATCCCAGCAGTCTCCCATTCTGAACAGAGTAAATTTTAGCTTTCTAAACCCTGGTGCTCTTTCCGTGCATTTACTATCACATCTCAACCATTAGAGGCTTCCAGACACCTGCTCCAAGCTCTGCATTTCATGGCACCACACTCCACCTGTGCTCTAGGCCATCACACCATAGTCCAAACCCTACGCCCTGCCCAGTCATCCAGGGCTCATCTGTTTCGTGCCTTCCATATAAACCCTCCGAAGAGTGTGATTCTGTTGCTATAAGGCAGCTTGCTGATTTATGGATGTGTTCTCCATAAACTGCTGATTGATATTCTCCGCCCCAACATCAGTCCTTGGACTATGAACTGTGTAGAACAAAATGAAAGCGCTGAAGTGTCTGAAAATTGCCAGCCACATCACAGGTGTTACAGCAAACGATATTCATAATAACGAATAATAATAGTAATGATAACTGTAGTGATTAAGCAATTTGTTGCTGTTATTATTCTTTCTCCTATTCCCACAATATTTGACAAATATGGGCTCTCCTTTCCAGAGAGTTCTTGAGACTGAAGAAATGTTTTTAGGTGACACAGAATGCAAAGAAAAGAGCTGTTTTTCAGTTTATAGCATGATAGTAGGTAGCTAAATGCCTGAAATCTGTTTCTATACCACTAAGACTTTTTTTTTTAAATCAGCTTGAGAAACAAATAATGTAAAAATGTCTGTAGAGTCCTGAGAAGGACTGTCTTCCAGGGGAAAGCTCAGCAGGATCATCCCTCAGTCTTAAGGAAAATTTCATTCTCCTCTAAATCATTCCCTTTTGGTACATTTTCTTCATATTTAGTAGCTGGATGCAATTCCCTCTATATGTACTAAGCTTGTGTTATTACAGTTTGAGCACGATATATGTTTATTTGGAGTCTAACAAGATCATCAATCAGGAAATACCACTGCACTTCATATTATGTATTTATTTATGGTGTTAGGATGAAATTTACCTGGGTCCAGAGAACAAAATTAGGCTGTTACAGCCTTTGGTTTCATATAAGTTATTTTCCTCTCAATGCCTATGCCCTGTGGACACAAATTTATTTTTCCAATACTGGATGAAAAATCTCCCATTCTTTCACTGCCTCCAGGTAATGATGTCTATACCTTTCCTTCTGCTTCCAATTTTGTGTCCATTACTTGAATACTTGAAAACATGAAATACAATACCATAAGTCATAGAGCAAGAAAATCTGCAGTGTGTAGGGAATATTTCTTTTCCTTTTCAATCCTTTTGTAATTAAAGAAATTCTACTCAGTCATTTGATATCTTCAGTGACATTATCATACTTCTGATCTTAACTTTCCAGTTAAATTTTAGGGGCAGGTTAGCTATTAGAAAGAAGGAGTATTTTGCAGACAGGTTATGGGATACAGATTTGGAAAATCAGTTCTTCTCCGAAGTATGTCACACACTGAGCAATGAAAGATGGCTTTAAATGGAACGAGTACTAATAAATGTAAATATGAAAGTGGAAAATTACATTACAGGATACACAAGCTCAATGTAGTTAATCATAAGAGCAACTATTTTAAATAATACTAAAAAAAATCAGTGAAAAACATTAAGAGACCTTTGTTAAGTGTCCAAATGTGTTCTGATTGCTTTATTTGACAACTCTGCAAGAACCTAAGTCTTAGAGATTTGAAATCTCCATGAGATTAGATAGTATTTACACACAAAATGCAGGAGAGGAGTTAAATGAAAAAATGGCAAGTTTATCTCAAATAGAAGTGTTATAAAACCATTAAGCAAGTAAAAGTTTATTTAGTTAATTGGCTAAGGCTCAGCAAAAATTTCACAACACTATCAGCAGGGTGTTGAAATACTAAAAAAAAAAAACCAAAAAAGAAACAACAAACCAACAACTCAGCAACCAAAAGCTTGATTTCAGAGAAGCCCTGTCACTTAAGAAACACTCTCTTCAGTATTTATTAGATAAGAAACTGTTTATCAGCATGCGTGTATGTTCTTCCTGGAATCAAGGTCCATGCAATTTATTTCACGTACAGCAATATTCTCTCAGTGCTTTGCAATTTTTCCATGCTTGAGTACCAGGAAAAGTGGAAGTAAGAGTCATATACAGTTATGAAGAAGTATGACACATATTATTTATATTTACTTAGTGATTTGAGCTAAGATAGACATGCAATCACAGTGTAATGAGTTAACCAACAGGAGCTTCTGGCACTTCTTGTACACAGAGGAAAAAAATAATCTCTTAGGAACATTGATGGATAGGAATGTGTCAAAGCAGGAACACAAGGGAAGGTAACTCATGCAGCTACAGATACAATAGAAAATCTGAATGTTGTGAAATAAAATAAATAAAGTTGAGGTGTAACCTATGTAAAGCCAATGAAAGATGTGCTCTGGACATCCAGTAAAACCCC
>WAAG01061343.1:19169-33235 GCA_013390105.1 Tichodroma muraria
TCCAGTAAAACCCCAGTGTAGTTGTACTGATTGTGTAGCAACCTTTGAAACAGAACGTTTCTGAATTTCTGCTCCCTCGTGTGACTTTTCTTAGGAATACTCTGACCATCTAGGAAATATTTCACTCTACCTTCCAGCACACACAGAAGTTTGAAAACAATGTAAATGTAAATAGTTCTTGATGCCAAACACTTCAGTTGCCAAAAAGAAATGATGCATTTTGTACCAGGGTTATATTATGACCAAGATTAATTTTTGGATTGTCTCCAGCTATTCTTTAACAAAAACACCTCCTGATGAAACACAACCTGTAACTCACGGGTTTTGTGTATTCAGGGGAACTTTTCCCAACAACTAATTTACAGTCTTCATACAGAACAAGCTGTTCTTGTATCAAAAGTTGATCAAAACTGTGACATGCCTTTAATTCAGCTGCCAGATATTCCAGAGGTAACATTGTGGGAGAGAGCACCAGCTTTTTGAAGATGAACCTACTCAGTGATAAAGATCTTATGGAAAACCAGAACAAAACCAATCAATGAATATACCCTAAATTCTCTTAACAAAAGGGAAATACCTCACCATTATGACATAAGCAACTATTACCCAGTAAGAATTGAGGCCAGGACTCAAGTAATGTTTCACAGCATGAGTTATATGATCAGGTCACTTGGTGAAACTGCACCGATTGAATGGTCACACTTGTGTTTGTAATGTCTCTAACCAGGTCTGCTCTCTTGTTTTGCAAAAGAAGTCAACTTCCATAAAAAAGAAACGGCTTTATATATCTACATTTGTATATGCAGATTCATCAATGTTTAAAAACATCTACTATGAATTCAAAGATGAATTCCGGGATCAAACCAGGCATCATCAAAATACAAACCCAAGAAAAAGTAGAAGGGAATAAAAAAAAAAGAAGAGAGAACTGACAAGTGGTAGAGAAATAGTGAGAAAATATTGGGAATGTGTTAGATTATTATCAGATGGAACTTCCTTTGCATCAAATTTTAGTTACTTTTGGGAATAGTATGCGACCAAAATTTGCTTATGGCTGTCATATCAGAAGAATCATGCGCCATTTAAGTTTTGTTGATTCCTACCATGTCAAAACCTTTTGATTAGAAGTAAATTTCCCTAAGTAATGTGGCAGCCTTTCCTTCCAGCAACAAAACAATATTTGTCTGAGTCAAAGGCAGTTTACAAGGCTTAAGTCATTAAGCATGACCAGGCTGACCAATCACACCACATGAACACCGACTCATCACCCCTAAGTGATGTCAAAAATATAACCACAACAAGTAAACCAAAACCTCAGAATCTGGACCAGTGGAGGGACTGAAAAACTTCAGTTTCTACACAAGCAATTTGTCAAAAGAAGAAACATAAACCTTGACAAGGAAATTCTTTTGCTGAAAGTCGTATGCTCAGTTATATGATTACACTGCTGGTGTCCCCCTGTCTTTCTTTTTCCTCCTATGTTTCTCTCTGGGAAATATTTCCAGAACCTGCTGGTTCAGTTACCTGTTTCAGAGTTGTGGCAGTCAGTAGTCCCAGGAACAAAGCCTTATTATAAATACTCCAGCTACAACATTTCTAAGGAAATTAAACTATCATAATAATCTCTTGCTGATGCTCACCTGAGAATTTTAAATTCTCTAGTGTGGCAGTGAGGACAAAACATTATTTTATTTTTTTTTTATTTAATTAAAAGCAAAAGAAGAAATTCAGGATAAAAATTGCAAAGCCTGGAAAGGGAAGTCAGAAAACAGCAAGATGAGAAAGGATGAAAACCAACACCACACTGATGACTCTGGAAAATTCCAAGTCAAAGTACATCAGTACAGTACATCACAAAGAACACATATTGTTTTGGTACAACAAGATGATAAATAGTACGTTTGGACTTCACAGGCTTTTCTTAAAAAAGTTTTTTTAACCTTTCTTATTCAACCTTGTACTTGAATAACAGCCCGTTCCTGAATTTACATTCATGCATACTCTCCACACTCACATGTAAAGTTACATTGGCTTCCAGCAGATTACGTTTTTGAGTATAGACATCACCCCTGAACATTATCTTCTGGCCTTCAAGCTTGTCACATAACATCTAGTATTTAGATATCAGCTACTATCTAGAAATGAGCCGTCTTGACGTGATCAAGGCATTTCATCACTCTGCAGAGGTTCATGCCATGAATCAGCAGCAGCACGAGAGATGCTCTGCCACTCTCTGGTACTCAGTGCTGCTTTACAGAGTGACACAGTATCAAAGATAATAACCAGCCTCTGGAACAAACAAATCACAGACTAATGAATACAGAACATTTAAGCCCAAAGTAATTTTTCCTGTAACCCCCTAGAGAACTATAACCAACACTATAGAAAAGTCTCAATGAAATCTTGCTGAGTTCTGTGTGGAGCCCTGTTGAAAGCCAAGAGTGATGTAAGATTTGCTTGGAGTTTGAACTGAACCCTCCGCATTGTTCTGAGAGCTTACCATTAAAAGAAGAATAAATGTTAGCAATAAAAAGGTCAAGAGAATGAACATCTGAGAGCATCTAAAGAAGATCTGCAAGGGACCTCATAAATATATAGCAAACATCCTCCCTGATGGATTCCCCAGAAGAGAAGAATTCTACATCACCCACAAAGCATTTTTTACAATCTGTTTCTTTCTATCTGGATACAAAGGACTGAAGCAGAGTGTTTAACATATGACTTGTAAAATTCAAAGTTTAAAGCTTAGGAAAACAACCCAGATTAGTCATGATTCAACAAAACCATATCTCCCTTCACAAAACGTCTTTTTAGTCTTATAATTTGTCAATAAACCAACAAATGAGACTCTCAGCTATCAATACTGTTAGGTGCCATGGCTTTAGGTACACAAAAATAAATTAAACAGCATGGGCTTAAATCATACCAACACCACAGGCAACTGCTGCAGGTTTTCCCACCCAATGCATTGGTGAGGGCTTAGGCTATTTGCTGTCATTTCATTCTCTGGTGCCCTAAACTTTGAAGAATGCAGTAAGTTCTGGCAATTTTTGTTGGCTCAGGTCCCTTCTACATGGGCTATATGTGACCAAGAGCAATTTCTCATGAAGAGCTCAGCAGAAACTTGAGCATGCTCTGCCAAAAAGCCCCTGGGAAGCAGGGTTTGTTGGCACATCCCTACCTTCAAGCAAGCAGGCAGCAGAGGTGCATCTTGGGGTTATTCAGCTCCAGGCAAAAATGGTCTCTTTTAAGAAAGACCTTGAAAGCAAAATTACAGAGGATACAAGTGGCAAACACAAAAGGGGAAGACAGAGAAACACGTACCAAAGAACACACACAGACAGAATGGGAACATTGTCCTGTTACCACAGCATTAACACGTATGGGATACATATGTGTAGGATTCTGTTTCTGCCCCAGGCATTCAGCCCTGGGAGGTGAAACAGCTGATGCTCTAGGCTGTAGTGGTCCATCCTTTTTCCAGCTGGTCAGATACCAGCTGAGGGACCTCTGTAAGCACCACATAGCTCTGGCGACAAGGACTTGTAAGTCGATGCCTGCACACAAATGCTTGAGGTGGCCTTTAGCTGCTGAAAATTCTACTGCCCTCTCCCCTACCCCTTGTCATCTCTCAGATCACAGCAGAAAAGGAAATGGGTGAAACACAGCTACCTGGTCATGAGCTAACTCTTGGGGTCTATTGTGTTGAGTCTGTGTTCTGGAGCTGATGTGAGAATACTTGAGGAAAGGAAAAACCCCCCACATCTAAGAGAAACCATAGAAAGCAGCTAGAGAAAAACAAGTGACAACAAACAAGCTCTTCAGTCAAGGAAAGGGTAAAATCTTGGCTCTACTGAAGTCATTGGGATGTTTGCCAGAAAGCTGTAGACAGCATGTTTTATCCAGGACTTTTAATTAGTTATTAAATGATTCAATGGCAAGTTGGTTGGATTAAGGCACACCAAAAAAATCACAAAATAGCTCCAGCATGCCTCTCCCTGCCCTGCCTACCTGTTGGGAGGTTCAGATCATATACAGCTTTTTTTTTATGGGACACTTGACAGGTATTTCATTGAACCTTAGTTGAAATCAGTAGGTTCCCAGGCCCTACCTCCTTCCCAAGTTTGGAGATGAAGATAGGAAACACCTGCTAATGACACCAGAGACACAGCAAACATCAAAGCCATGTGTCAGCAGAAAGCACCCTGGAAACCTGGCCCCTGCAGTACTGACACAGCCTGTCTGGTGGGTGATAGTGCACATGAAGAAATAGGATGCTGTGTTCATTAATTGAAGTACATTTGAAGGGATTTGAATTATTCTTGAACGACATACCCACTAATAAATAAGGCAGCTCGCTGCCTTCAGGCTTTAGCCACTTGTGAAGAGCCCCACAACCTGAACGATCTATTCACACCTCACACTTCTGGACTGCCTCATTTTTCTGCTTTCCTCTGTCACCTCCTGCCTTTCCCCCTCCAAAGTACGCCCGTTTCTATGGGAACAAAACACATCATCGGAACGGGCAGAGCTCGGTGCCGTCCCCACGTGCAGACCGAAAACAGGGTTTAAATAATTGCTCTGCAGTTGCTGCCACGAGCGGGGACGGCCACGGCCCCACACGTGTGTGCGCGCGTGCGAGCGCGGGCGGCTGGCCCTGCACGCACGCCATGTCCCCTTGTCACACGAGGCACACACATGCACAGCCACCGGCCCCCCGTGACAGCAGAAGGCTCGGCAGAACTCGTCCCATCCCATTCTGCTTTAATATAGCTGAAAATTGCTTTGACAGCTGAATAGCTTCTTTGTTTATAACTTGTTCTTAGCTGACTCTGCTGCATTATGGAGCTTTGTAAAGAGATTACTTTGTCAAAAACTGAACATATATGGTCTGGGCATGCACAATTTAGTGTGATGAACTGCATTCATTCTATGTGATGTGCAATCTGCAGTCCTGCTGCCTGCAACGCATCTGCTTTTCTCCGTGGGTTTCATTTTCTGATCTCAAGTGTTTTATGAATTTTCTTGGGGTCTTTGGGATTATCTGTTATCTCCTTTACCCCCTCCTGGACAGATGCAGAGAATTTACAATATATCAAATCTCAAGACAATTTGTCTTATACTAAATGCATCAAATCAAGACTTTGGCTGCAAAGAACAGATCATCATTGTTATCCACCTGCAAATATCTTATTCCTGCCCTGAATTGCTTGAGGTGTTTTGTATTTGAATTAGTATTTCAACACAGTAGATTGTCAGCTTATAAACTGGACCCAGTACAGGGAATACCATATGGAATATATACAGCTTCTTACCATGTCCCTTCATCCCCAGTGCTAAAACCCTAAGTAGAGAGATCTCTATTCATGTGACTTCAGCAGCACCTGAACCGGTCCATTGTCTTTACAGGGCATTATCTATAAAATATTAAAGCAAACCCAGCCTGTACTGTACTGCAGATGCTTAGCAGGGCCTTGCACTGTGCCCTGGATGAGCTTTGCAGGCTCTGAAGCCGTTGCCTTTAGCCATGATTGAGTTGACTGCACTGGTCATCTCTGATCTCCACTGCAGTTTTTACTCCTAGCTATGGCTTGCTTAGAAATTACATTACTGCAGATTGACTTTGTGCCCTGCCTGGAGGCACAGCAGAGACTCAGGGCAGTTTTTTTCTGGTTTCTCCTGTCTTATTCTCCTCTCCCTCACTCAGTTTTTAAACAAGCAGTATTAATTCTGATGGGTAGATGATATGATCCAGAATAAAAATGACTAAGAACATTAATTGTCTGAATAGTAAAATTCCTATCAGCTTTGCAGTAGGCACTACATTGATCTTTCATGGGCTGGAGACTGAGCACTTTTCTTACAGACATTACTGGAGGCTTTTCTTGTGCAGGACACACAGCTGGGCCTTGCAGTATCTTGCATTTCAAGGGGTTTTGCTCATGAAGTGTCAAAACTCCACTTTACACTATGCCTAGCACTTTGCACTCAGTGGTATTTTGCCACTTCTGAAAATACCAACCTTCTCTATAAGCAGAGGGGAAGTTGGTCAGACAGACAAATCCCTCCTTATCTCTTAGTCATAACCCCAATCCACCTCAGATGATTTAAAGAGCTCCACACATATTAACTTTTCAAATAAAAAAGAAAAGAAAACAGCTTCTTTGCAAACCAACATTTGAAAATAGAAGCTGCAGAAAGATTCCTCACAATCTTACTTGCTCCCACTCATACTCCTAATGGGCACATATTTCTCAAGACATGGCACACTACATGTTGATTTGATGAAAAAAAAAATATATATTTGAAATTCAACATCTCTGTGGAAGTCCTTGTATTAGAAACTAGTGCCTAGACTACTTAATTCCTCAACCTTCACCCCTATGGCAAATGATGGACTGGAGTCACTGACAAAAAAAAGTACCTCTGACCCTGCAATATTCAGGTAAATAATGAAAGGCTGCACAAGTGGTTTAGAAAAATTGTACTGGGAATTTTCAGACTTAGCAAGAAGTCATGCGGTCTCCAGAGTCAGTAAATTTCCACAGACAGTTTCTGTTCTTCACCCCCCCTTGTGGCAAACATGGCTGAGCCACCAAACATGTCTCAATCGGTCTGTAACCTGCTCCGCCGCAGGAGCCCTCGGAAAATCCCAGCCCAGCAGACACCAGCTGTACTGGGATATGGCCGGTGCCAGTAAAGGCAGCAGGGATTTGCATCGTCACTGCTTGTGTGCATTGGTCAGAGAGGCTGAAGTCAACTGGCTGAAACGCATCAAAAGCTTTGCACAGAAAGAGACCGAGAGGGAGAAGAAAGGAGAGTCATGGTTTGCAGAGGAGAATTAAATAATTTCCAAGGTCGGAGACAGAGAGAAAATGAGAAGTAGAGAGGGGAAGGAAGGCATGTCATCACCTCACAGCATGATGCATCTGGAGTAAATACAGCTTCGCATGTGCTCAGTGTGCCTCACCCTTTCCTTCAAGAAGAGCTCCGTATTGTTTAAATCCTAAATGGTGGATTTCCACATTCATATATCTTCTCATTTGGTGCTGCTGGCACCTAAAAATCTGAATTTAAGTTACCAAAACTAAAACCTCTGTCTCTGACTCTAGTCTTAGCTGTTCCCTGCCAGTGTATGAACATGACTCTCCTTCCATAAGGTCATAATTAATAACAAGCTAAATATGTCCCACCTAGAGGACCTAGAGGGTCACGGTGTCAGTCTACATCTTATAAGTAAACATGAGAGCTTATTAAAGGCCACTTTCCCAAAAAAACCCCTTAAATTTTGGGCCATAATAATGATTCAGTGCATAACTCCTTTGACTAAGGACGCATAACCAATTTTGTCTTTAGGACTGTGCCAGGGAATAACATTAGACAGTGGACTCCAGGCTCCTGCCACTTCTGACTCCCCACTGGCTCACAATGCCTCAGATGGTGGAGTTGCAACAAACTCCTCATGGACATGAGAATACATTTACCCAGAAAGGAGATCTTGTATGCTCTGGTTTCTGGAAAAGGAGCTGAAAACACAAGGGTTGATTCTTTTGGAATCAAGATTGGAAAAGGATACTTTTCCTGTTTAGAGTGCTTTCAGCTTGTTGTACTTATTAGAAAAGTGGGCATGATGGAAGCAGTACCACAGGCCCAGCTCTCAGTGCCTATTAGAGGTAAAGATGCTGGGCATGAGCACATAATTAAGATTATGGATTATTAGCAGGTTGGACCTCAATAGATCAAAGCATTTAAGACTGTATCTGCAGAGTTGAATAATGAAAGGAAGTCTAAAGCTATTGCAAATGCATTTTTACTGTCAATGACAAATTTTCCATAAGTACTGTCAACTTTCCTCTGGGTCTCATCCAAATAGTTTCTAAAAGAAAATTTGAAAATCCAAACCCAGAAAGAAACACCCCAAAGAAGCTCTGAAGTGATTTCCTTTAAAGAGAAGGGATAGGTACAGTAATTTCCTCATTCTCTTGTCTCAGAGACTGGCAGTGGGATTTTGCACGACCTCAACAGCCTGGCTCAGGCATCCATGGGATGTTTCAAGTTCTCCCTCAGCAGGGCATAAGTCCACCTGAAAAAGTAGTGATAGGGAAGGAATTGCACAGCCACTGCCCCAGCCCGAATATTATGAGGCTCTTCCAGACCAGCTCTGTAAACAGGAATTGCCTTTGGACCCTTAAAAACCATGCACCATATCATTCTGGAATGGCGTTAATCTCCCAGTCGTGGAGGCCAAAGCAAGAGTTCTATTATAAGCTCTGTGAAACACATCTCCTTCCCAGCCACTCACTTGCAGGGAACAAAATCCAGTCAGCCAAAATGATCCACTTGTAACAGGACACCAGAGCAGGCATTTGAGGCAATGTGGGTGAGGCATTTTGGAGCTGTGAGACCTCCGAGCTGGTGCCGAGCCCTTGGTGAGGCAATACTGGCTCAGAGCCACAGTCAAGGAAGCAGAAGAGACAGTTTTCTCTTTGCTTCCTTGCAGAGGACAATGGTCTATTCACAGACAATACCAGCTGGAGAGGCCACAGCCGCACCTCTCACCCAAGGTCCAGCAGGGCCTTCTATAGCACTCCCCAGCATCAGCTGTGTTCCCTGCCTTCCCCTGCTATGCTTCCATCTTCCCTAGAGCCTCTGCATAGTCCTGGTTCATTTATCTCAATAGTACTTAAAACAGCTGAAGCCCAGGAAAGACTGGACCTTGTGGTTACAAATGACAAAGCCCCACCCTATGCTGGCTGAGCAATGACTGACATGTGTCAGAGCATGGACCAGAGCACCCTGATCCCCAGGGTGTGGTAAGCTGGAAGTAAGCTGAGGACCCTCCACATCTCTTTCATTAACACATTTTCTTTGTATTTTCCTCGGGGTCCAAAATGCACATTGGATTTGCTGATAAACTTATCAGTAGCAGAGTGAAACTCTGTTTCATTTGTGCTGTTTACACAGAGGCTTTTTCTCCAGTTGGTAAGCTGGCATTCACAGAACAGGGTGACCCTGTGTTTCCTTCCATGCCTCACAAATGCTGCTCCCAGCAATGTGTGCCACATTTCAGAAGACGGGGAGAGACTCTGTGTCAGGGACCAGCCCTACCCCCACCCTGATGCTGGAATCTTCTACACTGAAACCTCTACACTGGAGGTGGTCTATCCCCACACATCATTCCCAGCCCCAACCCAACCTCTAGAGATGAGGAAAGGCTGTGGCACAGTATGTGGACGCCGATTACATCTCCAAACAGGAGGAGCACACAATCGGTGGGATCCGCCTGCTTTCCAACCCCTTTGTGCTCAGGGGCAGAAATACAAATAAGCCTCAATGTCTTTTTCCTGCTTATATGAACCAAGATCCGCTTTTCAATAGCAGGCCCAGCCAGATAAGTATTCCCTATTCTCAGTAGTTATTTTTGGGAGAGAAAGCCTTTTGCTGGCTCCCATGACACTCCCTTTCAGCACTTGGGAGGTGCAATGGGATGGCAGGTAGAGCTGTGATTCAGGGATGCTCCTACACCCACTGGAAGCTGGTGTTGCCATGCCAACCTTGTAGCCTGTGCACAGCCAGCCCAGGGCACTGCAGGCTGCTACTGCGTCTGTGCTTTTGCACTTAGATCAGACTCAGGACCTTCCAGTGGAAGATTTGTTTGAACCTTTGATTGCAGGATGGATGACAGTGTCCCACTGAATTTTCAGCTCACCAGCCCATCTCCCCACTTAGTCTTGTCTCAAAGAGAATAGCATCACAAACTTTATGAGGGAGTTTTACCCCCTAAATGAATTACATCACAAAACCATTGCTAATACCTTGTCTTGTTTCAGAAAGACCACAGAGAGAGAAGTGGGTAGGAACGGCAACAATCCTCCCAACAAGCCCGGGCACCCCTGGCAGAGCCGCACCCACCCTTCACCCGCCCGGCATGTCAGGTCATGTGCTGCCTGAGACAGCACCCAGAGCCCATCTGAAGCCCTGACAGCACGTGACCAATTACCTTTCCTCTGCTTAGACTCACCAAAATGGACATTTTAAAAACTGTTTGTTCCAAAACCAGTTAGTGACAAAGTCAGCTCTGTGCAAAGCCAACGGAGGTGGAGAGGCACTGCAGTTCATAGCAAAAAGACTCATTTGTACTTTATTGCCTTGTTGGAGAATTCCCTGGGTAATTTCCTTGGTATTTTCTAGCTTATTTCCTTATTGCTCTCTGGGTAAACTAGGTCAAAACACTTGCCTTGTCTAAGCCTTGGTTGGTCAACATATTAAATGAAGGCAATGGAACAAGTTGTTCCCTTCATTTTCTGCATGGAGTTCAACCTTATGGAAAGTCCATACAATGCCCTTCTTCTCCTTCATTAGAGCCAGGAAGGCCTTTGAAATCCCCAAACTCAGACAAGCTGAGGAGCATTGCATATTGCTGTAGGCAGTTCAAGAGGAGCATATGTGAAATGTGAATAACTAAATTATTAAGAAAGATGTGCTCAGAGTTGCACAGCATTTTGTCCCTAAAAGAAAAAAAGTGCATCACCTATAATTGTTTTTTTCATGATCAGCCTGCTGGCTAAAGTACAAATCAAAATATCTGAAGCCTCAAGAAGTATTATAGGGAACAATGGGATCCTTCCACCCACTGTGCTGCATCCCAGATCTGGTTGCCCCTTCCCGAGATACTGCAGTACATCCAGCCTCGCTGGCTGCCACTCTACTCACACTGTTCATTCACCTGCACTGATTTTCTCAATAAAAAGCTGAGCATTTTAAACCACAGTACCTTTGAGGGTCCTGCAGCATGTGCAGTGGGATCTGATAAAAGGAAAACTACTGTGAGCAGACAGCACAGACAGGAAGGGGGTCAAGTGTCCTTAAATCTGAATTAATACATGTGGCTAGTATCAAGTTTGTCTTAAACAAAAAGGGTTAGTATACAGCATCCTAGATGGGGAATGAAAGTTTTTAAGAAGAAGAAAGGTGGTTTTTTTTGGTAAAGCAGTAATGCTTTACTGCACTGTTAACATACAGGGTAAAATATACCAACAGACACTACATAAGACTGTTCTTCAGAAAGCTTCTGTATTTCAGTGTCTGCATGAAATATGGCAATAAACCAGGACCAATTTTATTGTATTTTACAGTGTATCAGCACTCTCATACTTCCTAATATAATAAGATCCAGCAATCTGGATAGGTTTTTCACCTATGTGATTCCTTACTCCTTTTGCATTTCAGAATTTGGGAGCAATTTTGACATCAGGTCTTTAAAGATGTAACCACAGTATTTTCAAGAGCAGAGATAATCAAAATGAGAATTTTTAACTTAGCAAGACCTCCACAGGGAAGTGAAGGAAGAAACTGTTGTGAGAACAGTATTGTCATGACTCTTGTTTCCCATAGCATCCTTTGGCTGCCTTCCACTCCCCAAGTGGCCCTTGCCTGGCTCCTCCTCCTCACTGTCCCACCTGTGGGCTATATATCTTCTGTTTCATGGCCCTGCACGGGCTGTCTCCAGTTTATGATATCGTCACAAGTCATTACTAGGACCCATATAGCCAGGCTTGGTACACAAGTTCAATAGTGCAAGTCCTTTGAACTGCATTCCTCAAGTCCACTTTTCATCCCATTATCAGATTGGTACTGAACAGAGGCCAAGTGGAAAATCCCAGTATGACATGCACATGCTGTCATTCACATAATGGCTATCATCATACCAGAAAAGGGCTGGTAAGAGACCTCACCATATACTGAACTATGTGAATTATGTGTGTTTAGTCTAATTGGAATGATTTCTAATATCTGGGGGACGAAGTCTCACAATTCATAGGCAAACATTTTAGAAGAGTTGTATATTACTGACATATCATTAGCCAGAATCAGAACTAGTTCTGCTTAGTTACCTTGGATTAAAAACATTCAGCCAGAGACTCAAAGACATGATCTGGCTCCAGGACTTAAAATGAGGACTGTGTCCCCCACTGCCCAGCTATGGCAATTACACAGCCAAGGCTGGGGCCTCCAGACAACAAAGCTGCTTGAAGATATTGTGGGAAGGTCCCTCACTGCCTGTTGAGAAAAAACCCCAATTTCATGCCAACAAAACAAACATCTAATTTTTGACAGTTTTAAAGCTTATTTGCTTGATTTCTTGCTACAGCAGAATAAAAGAAAGTGCCATAGTGATGACTTTGGGCCATTAAAGGATCAGGTCCTTTGATGTGCACATGTCTTGTGCTGCACTGCACGGAGTCTGTAGGGATGTACATTCTGAAGCATCCCAGCACACACAGTCCCCAGAGGGGCTTTGCAAACTGCTTAGATAACTGTTGCGTTAAATTACATTTAGCTTGAGCGATCAGTAGCTCATCAGTTGACTTCTGGCTCTGATTTCTAATAACTGGAAGCATCTGACATAACGAAAGCCCTTAGAGAAGGCACAGGGAAAGAAATAAATGTGCTAATTAAGCTATGCAGAGTGCCTTGGAGAAGAGTGCTCCACTTCAAGGATACCCTGACATTTCTGACCCATTACAAGTAGCAGCATAGAAATTTCAGGAATTTAATGTAGACTGTTTAATTGAGATATAGATGAAAAGAAATCAGTAGAATTTAAAATTGATTTCTNTGAACCTAAGGACATGGAGGAATGTTTTGAATTTTACATATGATACATATTTTCTTCTGAGAGTGAACCTGTAAAAATACAGCTCAAATAGTACTACACTCAGCATCTCTCCCCTCCAAACCCTCTAACTTTTACAGTATCCATAGGATGCATTTTGGTTTATCTGTTTAAATACACGGTTAAACTGAGGCTTGAAAATCAGAAAGTTACCAGGGTCAAAATGTATTTTAGGTACAGAGCTGGGGAGAGAAATCCTGATCCAGATTCTTAGTTGTTAGCTCTACCAGTTTGCTGGTATTCCTCTCCTTGCTGGCATTTAGGAGCACATTATCTGGATGTCCCATTCATATAAGAGGTGCTGAATGGGAGATCACTCTTCTTCTTAGGATGGTTTGAAGCCCCTTGCCTCCACCTTTGAATGTTTTTCAAATGAAAATGTGTGAATTATTACATAATTTGGGTAATAATTTCATTATCAGACAAAGTTCACCCTCCTGTATTGTAAAATAGCTCTCATTTTTAATTTACTCTAAGTTATTCAATAGGCAGCACCTGACGTCTGTGTTTTCATCTGGACTCACCACATCTCTGAAGCATGCCAGACTATCCCTTTTTATAGCTGTAAATAGGAATTTAAAGCATAGCCCAGGCTATGATTATTTTGGAATTCAGAGTTTAGTTCATAGTCATCACAGGTGTCAAACTAGGTTAACCTTTCCATACTTCTCCATGATGCTGAATATTAATTGGTTGTGATTGACACAGGAGGGTCATTAATGAAAGCTCTTTCCATCAGGTGGTTTTATTCAGTGTCTGAATGACATGAATACTTGGATCAAGTTTCTTTAGACATATTTTTCAGTTTTTCCTGTTAGTGGGAACCCAGAAGACTGGATATGTGATCTCCAACCACTCCAGTTTGTGTCTCCAACTCTATTTAATTCATGTACCTGGGCAACAGCTTTTTACTACCACTAGTTGAAAGAATTGCAGAGAAAGTGACTGATGAACCTGAAAAAATCCAAATAAAGAGAACCTACAGTTCCAGCATTTTTCCCTCTGATCTCCTAACCAGAGCAATATCCTGCAGAGAGAAATCTAGATCCCACTGAATGTGAGAAAGTTGGCTGGGAATGGCAGCAGCACCCCTTTGATGGCAGAGCCAAGGAAGAAAACTATCTAACTCTTCCATTGCAAAGTTTCCACTGGATCAAAAACAAAACAAGCATTCAGTTTGGTCATGCATGAGTCTAGCTCTTTTAATACTCCTCCGGGCCTCCTATTCTTTCTCCAGCTGTGGATGCTGCGCCCTTTTGCCTTTGCTCCTCTCCTGCAGCCTCCCAGCTGGGTTTGGGTAATCTTGCTGCTCTGCATTTCCTAATGGGCCTGTGCTGGTCTAAGCTACCTTATAGGGTAGTAAACTGAAAGAGAAGAGATTTAGATTAGA
>WAAG01061348.1:1313-11334 GCA_013390105.1 Tichodroma muraria
CCACTGGCCAAAGGCTGCTTCTTCAGCTGTTGATGTCTCTGCGAAAACAAATTTTAGAAAGGAATTAAAACACTGTAGCAGCTGTGAGAGAGGAGTGAGAAAAGATGTGAGGGAAAAAATCCTGCCTTTACATTTTTTCTTCTGCTGTCCTGTTGAGGAGGAGGAGTGAGAAGATGTCTAGGTGAGCATCCAAAAGCCAGCCAAGATCAAATCCACCACAGGGAATCTGAAATAAGCTTCAAGAACAGAAAAATGATCAGTGGCATATATTAACATGAAGCTATTTCTGCTGATTTTCTTCGGAATCAGCCCCTTACCTTCAAAATAATATAACAAATGTCATGAAATCACAGTCCTTTTGAAGTCTCCATCACCAGTCCTGTTACCTCTACTAGTGCCAGGTAGTGGGATTTTATCTTCCTGTGCTATTGGATGCTATCTCCATAGTTTAGAAATAGGAAATGGTGAAATGCAGGATTAAAACCTGCTTAGATATGTAGTAAAGAAAATTATTATTAAAAAGCACCACTGAAATTCAAACTTTTTGAATATGTTTGAGATAAATTGAAAGCATTGCACATGATACACTTGAGTGAAAATAGGGTTTTTATCTTATGTTTACACTTTCCTGGAAGTCAGGAATACTGAAGAAATCTACGCTTTCTAAAAGTGACTATTTTTTTTCTTTTCAATTGCAACATAGCGTGTGAAATTCTTGCTTAATTCCTTTTTGTAAGCCTTAGCTCCTCTTTTTAGTCTTAGTTCCTCATGCTTATAGTGATGGCACATCTGCCAGAAAGAGTAAAAGAGATTATCTAGAAATGTGAGGGAATTACCTACAAGAATTTAAAGGAGATACCTGTTTTGTATGATTACAAAACACAATACTTCAAACCCCTTACTCANGCTTCATTCACACATGAGGAATCACAGGCTTTCCTGATAGGCATCTATTAAACAAAGTGGTTTGCAATCTCTACTTGAGGGGAGAAAACCTTTGTGTTACTGCTTTGGACTAAGATTAAATAAGCCTTATGTCTAAGCAGGAGTTTTTTTGCAGCAAGAAAAAGCAGCAGTTTTTCAGTACAATGCTTTTATTAGAGTGATGACTGAAGTGGAAAATAATCCATGCTGCTGTCACCAAGAAGAAAAGGATTGGGAGACAAGTTTACAGCATAAGGAAACCTAATTCCTTAAAGTTTGTTCTTAGGTCTGATTTCAAATTTTACTAATGTTCTTGAAGTTGAAGGTGGGTGACCAGGAGAATTTTCTAAAATTCTTCTTTTTCCATCTTCTTATCAGTCAAAGAAATTCTATTGTTAAACCATTTGTGGCACCAATGGCATTCATCAAGATGGGATGAGCAAAACTATCTCTGTCAGGTACAGAAGCCATTTATTGTCCATAAATCTCTTCACTAAGTCTTTTCTACTTAATTAAATAGCTTGAAGGAACATTGATGGGTTCTGAAGCTTCATTCTACCTACAATGCAATTGTGATTAACTTTGGCATGATTTTAATCTGGGACAGCCTTAGGACAGTCTCATTTTAAGCCTTTGTGCAAGCTTGACATAATTCCCAAAAGGCATTTTGTATGTGGCTGCTCTGAACTGGAGGCTAAGAGAGTTTTACAGGAAAAGCAGAGGCCATTCTGTTTCATTCAAATTTAGGGCCAGAAGGAAATTCTGATCAAATTTATTTTAAATAATTGATGGCGTTCTGAGCCAGTTTACCATATAAATTCTTAATACTGGCACTTGCTACAATACCTTAAGAGAATTTTTGTCCTGATTCAGTTTTTCACCTTGAGCTATCTACTGTAATTTCAGATGTTTAAGAGTATCATGCATGGCTTCCACCTTTCAGAAGGGCCTAATTTCTGCTTTATATTTGCCAGCTCAATGTGAATGTTTCTGGCAGCTTTAGACAACTCAGGTGGTGACAGAGCTCTTTGCACAGAAAACTGAAATCCAGTTCTGGTGAAAATGCATTCACTTAACTAACTATAATGGAAATCTACTGCTCTACTTACACCTTAAACAGCTCTCATTTTCTCTGGTTTATTTTCCCTCAACTCATATGTCACTGCAAAATGGCACAGGTCCAATGACAGATTTCCCTATCTCCTTAGCTCTCAAATATATATGACATTTCACATGGCTTTACATACTAGTATTTAGGCAATTATCCCTTGTTCATGTGCTTGTGCAATAGGTATTTTGATCTGAAGCTGAATTCTACCCTCTGTGACTGTTAATCAGAGAGCTTGTCCTGAAAGAGACACTAAAAAATCATTGCAGTGAACAGATGTGACTGTGTCCATACTAACAAATTAAAAATGGCCAGGCCAATGGCTTGGGTCAATTTTCACTTTATTGAGTAATGCCTGAGGGCAGTCAGGAGTTAGATAAGATCAGGGACTGCTGTAATTAGGCACTTAGGACCTTATTATTTTGAGTAAAAGGACTATTTATGTTGTGGACAAGAAAGCTGCCTCAACCTGACCTCTGTTTCCTGTAACCCTGTTCGGGTGATAATCCCCAGTGAGAGTTGTAATCTATTTATCTGGTCACTCAAATTGGATTCAGGGGAAGCAGATAACAACATAATAGCCAAAGGCTAATTTAAGCAATGCATCTGCTCAGCCAATAGTGCTGGTTAAGGTTTGACTCAAGCCAGGTCTGAAGGAATCTAACATCCATAGTCAGTATGCAAATATAACTGGATCAATCGCCTTACTTCAAAAACAGTGGACATAAATAGTATGGCAGTGAGCTGCATATCAGGATCTCCCTTTGAACAGTGACACCTCTCAAGGTTACTTCTAGAGGCCAAGAGAGTCTTTGTTGTGTCAAATACTCACTAAATTGGAAAACTCTGAAATCTAAGATAAGTGATATAAAGGACTGATTTCACAGATATAATCCTTTAAGCGTAATCCACTGACCAAGTCTGGGACAAAGTCTGCATCCAGACACACCTAAACTCCCCACTGAGAAAGAATTTAGAATGCATGAGTCAATGAAAAGCTCTCTGACCCCATCCTCTATGCAGTAAATATTCAGAAATGCCTTGCCATTGAATCTTGTTAAATCAGTGTCATATTTACATCAACTCTGTAAAATCACTCTTTTATATCAATAAATGTGCTACTTCTCTCTTGTGAGTGTCATTTCAGTTACAACAAAGCTGCTGTACTAAATGACCTCAATGCTAGAGAATGTACCTTATTCTGCTTTATTTACTAGTTTGGGTGTTTTCTCTGTGAACAGCTAAGTTGCAGTTTTGTGCCAGAGTGAAATTGATGTCACACCTTGGTCTCTCTCTGCCACAGGATGGTCTCATTGCCTTTTTCTTCAGGCCCTGAGTAACTTTCATTTTCATCTCCTACTTCACACCAGTGCTGGGGCTTGTTTGATCTCTCAGAGAAGCAGTTCAGAGAAAGCTGATTTTTCTACTGTATTTTATGGGTCACCTGAGGGTTTCATGCCCACAGAGATCACACTTATGCAAGTGTTTTCACAAAGGAAACAACCTATGAGTGCATCAAGGCACAGAAGGGAAAGGGAAAAAAGCATGACTAGAAGACATTAAATCAGTATTTCCTTAATCCATGCTGTCACAGTGCTGCCTCTGGGTGCAGATACCCTACAAAGTTGTGCTAATTTAAAAATGGTGGTTCAGCTATGAAGTGACTGAAGTGGTGTCCCCTCCTGCTTCAGCAGCTGGAGATTTCAGTGATGTGTTTTAGCCTCTCCATAGGGCAACCCAGATCAAAGGTCTGCTGGTTACTAACTCTGCCTAGTGGGTTAACCTTGGCTCCCTTTCCTGTACTCTCTTTCCCTGCCCCTTCTCACTAGAAGAGGGTAAAAGAGGGTAGAACTGCTCAAGGACTCAGGTAAAGACAGGGAAATTGCTCACCACCTACCACCACAGCCAAACAGACCCGACTTGGGGAATAGTAGCATAGTTTATTGTCAGTTAAAATAGATTCAGGTAGTGAGAAATAAAGACAGAGACTAAAATATCCTTCCCACCATAACTCTTCCCCAGTCCTCTCCTCTTTCCTTCGCTCCTGACTCCTCTTCCCTGGGCTGCAGGGGTGTCTCTGCCTCAGTGCAGTCTCTCCAGGCCTGTCAGGGAAATATTCCTGCTCCAGGGCCCCTTCTGCCCTCCTTTTTAGGCCCCTCTTGGGGTCCCTCTGCTGCTGTTCCCTCCTTGGCTCCCTCTTCCCCTGATGCTGTTGCCTGTAGCCCTTTCTGGAATCTGTTTCCCCTGACTCGCCCAGCTTGGCTGAGGGGCCCCAGGGGGGTCACTGGAGCTAGCTGGGACCTTCTGTGTCCAGCACCCAAAAGACTTTTTGGGGTCTGAAATTTTGTAAAACACTTTGTATGGTCACAGACTACTCTGAAACTGACTGGAAGGAGCAACTGCCCGCCCCATTGCCACCTGAGCTGGTTAATTCAGAGGGATGTTACAACAGGAGATACTTTCTCACTGACTACTTGGTGGTGCCATTTTGTTACAAATTCCATATCACAGGGAGTTGCCATTTTATGAAATGTCATACTGTGTTTTTTGTATATATTTTCATCTGCCTTTGCACTGCCTGGCAGTGACACCTTCCAGTAGAACAGGTTCAAAGCCCCACAAGGGCTCAAGACCAAACAATCTGGCCTTGAACATTTCCAGGGTTGGAGCATCCACATTTTCTCTAGGCAGCCTGTTCTAGTGTATCATCACCTTCCCCATAAAGAATTTACTTATTATCTACTATATACCTTGCTACTTCCTTACTATCTACTATAAACCTTCCCTCTTTCAGTTTAAAGCCGCTCCCTCTTGTCCTATCACTCCTTGCCCTTGTCAAAACTCCATCTCTTGCTTTCCTGTATGGACCATCTTTCAGTTCTGGATGGTGCTAAAAGGTGGCCCCAGACCCTTTTCCAGGCTGAACAGCCCCAGCTCCCCCAACCTGTCTTGAAAGGAGAGGTACTCCAGCCTTCTCTCAGATCATCTTAATGGTTCTCCTCTGGACTCACTTCAACAGGTCCATGACCTTCTTATGTTAGAGACCCCCAAACTAAACACAATAATCCAGGTGGGGTTTCACCAGAACAGAGTAGAGTGGCAGAATCACTCCCTCAACCTGCTGGCCGTGTTGCCTTTGAAACAGCCCAGGATACAATTGGTTTTCTGGGTGGCGAATTCACATTGCTGGGTTGCATCGAGCCTCTGTGTATTTCTTCCAGGCTCCTGTCTTTTCTTCTACCCTCTGTAGCCTTCCTTTTTGTGTTCAAGTTTTGTTTTGTGATTCTACTTTCAAATAATGTTCTAAATACTTTTTTGGTAGGTTGTCACAATACTCTTTCACCAATGTCCTCCTACATGTGTGTCAAGGGCTACAATATTGGTTAAGTATAACTTTATTGCTTATATAAATATTTCACATGACAATCTCTTTTAATTATCTTTATCCATATTTTATACTCATCATTTGTGACTGGGAAAGGCAGCTGATTCTCTCCTGAGATCAGCAGCATAATTATCAGTGCTAGATGAAGTTCAATTCCACAAACCCCTGTTATGAGAAAGCCATGACGTTGAAAAGAAAATGGAGCTGTATAAGAATCAGGCAGGCATATTTAATGAACCCATACTAACAAGAAGAACCTTGTTTTCTGCACATGGTTACCTCACAGACCATATTTCATACAATATCTGACACTGAAATAGAACTTCAAAAAGCATACAATGTTTGTATATTCAGACTTACATTATGTTAGGAACAGCTGGAGGAAAAAAATTTGCTGTAAGTAGAAGAGAAATTATTCAACTACTTTATCATCAGATGATTAAGATAATTTGGCAAATTATTTCAGAACTATTAGAATAATCATGAAAATCTGCTGATAAAAATGGAAAAATGTAAGGCTTCAAAAGCAGATTAAGTCACTAAGGAACAGCCTCTTCAGGCTATTTTAATGGTTAGGATTGCTGTCTTCCACAGCAGCCCTCATACCACATCCAGTTTCAAATACTGTAGTTCACATTAAAGGAAAATATATAAAATAAGTAAATAATTAAATTGTGTTCTGTGTGGTTCTGCATTCCCCTAATACATATGCTGTGTCATTGCAGCCTATAAGAAATCTCAAACCCAAAGATATTTGCTAGACCAGCAAGAAAATTCCATTTTACTGAACTGTTACATCTGAATAGAATCCTATAAATCAGCTAAATAGGTAAAGGGAAATATTGTCACAAAGCAGATACACAAATGCGACAGAGAATGCAAAGCTAGTATTTCCTTCATGTCTTTAGTCCTGGTCCTGACTTTTTGTCAGACATCATTCCTTGTTCACTGAGGAAGGAAGTAGTACTCAATTACTAACTGTAGGTCACAAAATCCTAATGGGGGAAAAAAAACACTTAATATAAAATGATGTATCAGTTGAAAGATCATGTAGGAAGTTCAAACTGCTAAAGAGTCTAACTTTATTCACATATGGTGTACAGCTGCTAAAATCAACAGCATGACAGTAATGAATAATCTTTAGTTGTTTGAGCAAAACACAAAAAGCTGGTTTGAGACCCTGGGTTCATCCTGAATGAGCAGGCCAAAATCTCTTCTAATAAATCTTACCTTTGCATGCAATGTCAAGATAAAAATGCTCACTAATAATTTTTATGTAAACAACGACACTTTTAGGTAATCATCAGAATGTGAAAAAAAGAGTAAATGGAAAAAAGAAATCTCATCGAAAGAAACTCCTTCAAAATTCATTAACATATGAAAAAAATCAATATTTATGATGGAGAATTCTTTTTTTTTATGATAATATTGTTTTCTTTTAAAGCACTCGTCATATTTTGTGAACTCTACATGTCCCATCTTTCAGGCCAAGTTTCCCTGTACCTTCTGTTCAATACAGCACTTTGTCAGCTGTTTCAAAGTGGGGATTTGAACCCTCAAGTTTCCCATCTCCCTGGGAGAATAATCAGTTTTTTTAACAGATGTGATCTTATAGATGTCTGCTGACATGCTTCTAACCACACACATGTGAGAAATGGAACACTGAGCAGTTTGTAATTTAAGTAAAGCACAGAAAAATGTTATTAGCAGGATATAATGAGGACTGGATACTGGCCAGGCTCATACAGTCATTTCCCTTCTTTCCTTGAATTCCTAAGATCTTTCTCCTTCTTATGCCCATTTCAAGTATGTGAACAGATCACAGCATGTTTATTTTCTGCCTCCTTCATCACACAGACATAGCATTTTGAAGCTTTCCAAGAGGTCATCGACTTGTGGATAGGATTTAACACAACCCTCCTCCCACATCCACCCTCTCTGTGTACAATTTATCTCAAAATAAAGCTTCCAGTTCACAGGCCATGAAGAATAGGTCATACTTTTGATATTCTTCTAAGATATTTTGCACATTATATTGGGGTGATCAATGTAGGGTCATGAAGGAGCACATGAGAAGCACATGAGAATTCATTCAAAATACTGTGAATGTTACACTGCTTTAAGAGTCTGTTTAATGGATGCTTTGAAAATTCTTTAAAAACTCTTTATCTAGTCTGCAATGTCCTAGATGTGTACTGCTGCTAGAAGTTACTTTAAAAGCCCTGGCTGTTTCAGGCTATTTTCCCTTCTAGTCCCATTGCCCAGGCACTTTGGGTACATGGGTATATCATGATGTAGTTAACGCTGGGGCTGATTGGCAAAACAGGTTGCCAAGTTGCTTCTGATCAGTTTGGAAATTCTCCTGTTAGATTTTCACCACTGTAACTTTTCCCACTTTCATGGAAGTTTAGTTTCTTAGATGAGAGGTCATAGTCATGTCTACTGATACACTACTGCTACTAGGCACATGTAAGAAATTGCATTCTGAACAATCAATTTTACTCTCACACAGAAATGTATTAAATGTTTATGAAGTGTGTGGGTAACCAGTCAGAATTCTTCAATCTTTTTCCTTCCTTCCTCAAATGCTGCTGTCCCATCTTGTGGTTTCTAATAGCCATCAATGAGAGAAACTCGAGCTTTCCCAGGCTGGTCCTGGGAAAGCAGAAGAAAAGAATTTAAACAAATCTAACACCTGGTGTTTGTTAGATTACACAACTGGGAGACGTGGTGTTTATTCTTTAGTGTTTATCAAGGTATGTTGTCTGTTCCTGGTCCAATGGATTTACTGTATTTTCTCCTAGCCAATGTATTCTCTTTTAGTGAACCACACTATAAAAGGTGTAGGCATGTTAATAAAGTGCTTTTTGCCACTTGCCTTCTGAGAGTGAGTTGTGTCATTATATTGCCAGAGCGTAACAGCAACACCATCTATGCCTTTTTTTCCCTTTCTTCGAAGCCTGTGGGCCAAGAGAGCAACACATACTGGTCATGACACACATCTGTCTTCTCAGGAGTTATCCTAGTTTAAATTCGTCATGAAACTTCAACTAATTCCATATATTTGGGTCCTATTTGCTTTGGAAGTGAAGGAGGGAAATTCAGTTAAGTCTGCTTTTATTCTATTTGGAATAGCCACATAGCAATTTCATATGCTTAAACAATCTATTTCAAATAACACCTCTAATTCAGAATAATTTTATTGAAAGTAGCTGTGTGGACAAGCTTAAGAACTCAATCGAGTAACTATTAAGAAAATTAAGGAAATCTGTAATTATAGACACACAGACAAAATTGCATCCTTGAAGTTCATTACATCATTGAGAATAAAAACAAGAAGAAAATTGCATATGCACATGTACAAAGATAAACAGAGCTGCTCTTCACCCTAATATAATGCATTGGTAGATCACAACAGAACATACCAGAATTCTCTACATCTAAAACGACTGTGAAAGAGCAAAGCATCAGGGATGATGAGAGTGGTTTTATGTGATAAAAAAGACATGAGGACAAAATGAAGACTTCAGCTAAAAAAAAAATAATAAATTATATGGAGATTACTTTGATATTGTTGTAATTGATCTGGTCAGAACCTGAATCAGTCATGCCAACACGAGTCATGAACATCTCAAAGCAGTGTCCTGTGCACTTTGTGATACTTCTTGGCCAAAGATGAGCTTTGTTTTCCAGAGACTCATTTGCATCTTTTCACTTTCAAATAGCTGCTTATTTCTTAGAAAGAACAGGACACTTCATCAAGAAATGGTTGCTTATGTGTAGGTGAAATTGAATAAGAAAGAAGGCTACACTGGAGTAGCAGGGTTACTTCACTAGGTTGTAAGAGCCTCCAATAGATTTCCTTACCCTGCCTAGAGCTGAATAGTGATTTGAATGCTGTTTGTGCCATCTGAAATTTTTCCAAAGTAGTCTTTCATCTAAAATAAGCAACTTCATTTATATAGTCTGTCAGCTTTCTGTTTTCTTTGGCATTGTGGTAAGCAGCAGAGCGACTACAGCTTAAATTTCTTGTCTGTTGCACTTGAACCCCTTGAGTTTTTTTAACATGGACTTTGCACCCATCTTCACATTTTTGCTCAATGACAGACTTTGAAAGATGTGTCTTTTCACCTGACTTAGAAGAAAAAGCTTGCAGCACTTATAATTTGAAGTAATTTTCTGCCTATATGTAACCTAGAAATACCTAGATCTGTCCCAAAAATAATGTACAACATAGAAAAGATGAAAAGGTTTTATTAAGCCCAGATGAATAAGCTTTCTTTTTTACTTATCCCCTTTCTAGAGGATGAGCTGCTGAACGTGTGTTTATTTAAATAACCATCTCAGACCGTTTAAAACCCTGAGATGAGGGATATTCATGTGAAGACACTTCACATCCAGAGGTAATCCTTTGTAGAATCATATCTTTAAACAGTAAGAATAAATCCAGGCAGTCCCAAATACGTGAGGGAAGAAGTTACAGGGAATTAGTAGGAGATGCAGAGTGGTTCTGTTTAAGCTAAAACAATAGGTTAGCAAGTAGATGTCTGTGATATTTTGAGGAGGACTGAGAAGGGTATGTGAGACGACTGATATTAAAGTTA
>WAAG01061350.1:2293-14047 GCA_013390105.1 Tichodroma muraria
ATGAGTAGAACAGCTATGCAGGGTTTCCTATCCTTTTAATGACTCATTAATACTAGTTAAAAATGTTTAATGGCTGATTACATCTTCACCCTGCACAAGGCCCCCAAACATGTGTCGATGCTCCTCTTGTTCCATAGGCCACCTGGTTTACTGAGTGTTCCATAATGCAAAGGCAGCCCCAGCAAGGTGACCTCCCTCAGCCCTGCTCCCAAGACTTTCCCAGTGCCCTTCCTCAGGTAGGCAGGTTTCTTCCAGTACATCATGCCAAGTCAGTCCAGTTCAGAGAATAGGTTTTCTGGGCCTCTGCTGGGAGAAATAAGGGAAATAGGAGACGGCGAATAGTAGTATCAGAAAGATACCCATTGATGGTAAGATCATCTAGGCTGTGGGATCTATTTTTAGGAAATTTTTTCTAATTCATTCCCACACTAGATGAAAAGTGTCTTTTTTTTTTTCTGTTTTCTGAACCACATCATCCATAAAATTTTTTGAAAGTCTTAGTAATTTACTTAATATTCATAATCCTCTTTAATTATAGCTACACGTGATTGTCTATTCTTAGATATCTTCTTTCCAGTTTGTAATAATACAAAAGGAATGTAGTTTGCAAAAATATTGCACAGATACATAGCTCAATTTTGATGAAGCGGGGCACAGACCGGGGACTGATTATGTCTCTATTATGCCTAGTAGATTGAGGAAATCAAATGGTCTTAGCATCTGGGTTTTAAGACAGTCTAAGTAACAACACAGATGTTACTGCCAGACTGCATACAGCCTTGTAGTGGAAGAGCATAGGGGAAAGATACTGCAGATATCCCATTTCTCTATTATGTTCCCATTCTGTGTCTCACCTGAAAGGTCCAATAAACATCTAATGCCATTTTAGTTCTCAATGATGGAAATTTATTTCTTTTGGTTTATGATTAAAGTATCCTACATAGTTTTTGCAACTTTTTTAATGGAAAAAATGTTGATGTTTTTGTTGGAAAAACAAATTCATTGTTGTATAGGAAGAGGTGTGCTTTAGCTTAGGAGTTAAGCCAGAAGAGAAGAATGGAAATGTGGAAACCTTAGCCAGAGCTTCAGCTGCTTTTCAGAATGCAAACATTTATGATCTGGTTGAAAATTCAAGATTTTCCACTTATGATTTCAATTCTTCTTCTTTTTCTTTACATTTACTGTGGGGTTTTTTGCTGAAAATTGCATTTTCAAACCAGTCTATAACACTGTAGACAGCACTTGCTTGTCAGTCCTTCACTGAATCTCTGATCAGTTACACCTGCACATTTCTGCAATAAGAGTCCCTGTTGTGGTTCATGGTGGCTGCATTTCAATGTAGTAATTCTCACCTGAGATTTAAAGGAAGCTTTTGACATGTTTAAAAACTTTTCTTATTAGCTAAGTTGAGGGATAGGTTTCAGATCTGCCCCCCACCAGCCATAGAGACCAATAGGACATATACAAATATTTTTACATAGATACAAAATTTATAGTGCATGTAGGAGAGCAAATATACAGACATTATACAACATGCATGACTGGGACAAGAAAGCGTTATGAATAAATGAAAAGCAGATTTGCTAGCTTTTATGCTTTATCTTATCTGGTTTTTTCCTACTAAATACTTCACAGTCCTGACCTTTCCAGCAAAATGTCATCATGTAAAATAATCTGAAATGCATGTCTTCACTTGGGCACAAGCACACGCTGTTTCTGTGCTCACCACTCCCTCTCAGTGGCTGTATGCTCTGGATGAATCAGTAATCACAGCAAACACAGTAAACAAAAAATCAGGATCACAGCCTTTAAAAGGAAATGTGTAAGAAATTTTTACAATGATGAAGGTGTCCAAATATCTGTTGCTGTTGTTGCTTGGATAATTCCATTTATAACTCTTCACTCTTCAGGAACCTTACCAAGCTGTTCTCCTCCTAGATGGTTTATTCAACACTCTGCTCCTTGTGGGAAATGGTCAAGTCTACATGCTCTGCTCTGGATCTCTGCCTCCCTAGAAGGGGAACAGACATACCAGGAGATGAGCTGTCCCTGAGAGTTTCCCACACAGCAAATAGGCAATCAAGGGTCTTTAACAGATTTTCATCTCCTAGTTTGTGGATTTTCATTTATGGTGTAACAAGCCTTGGCAGAAATCCTGAGCAAGCTTCCAGTCACTTGAATTGAGCCTTTCCATGGTCTGATTTACCGTAAGGTCTGATGCAGGATGTTTATTCTTTTCCCTCAAGCTATTTCATCTTGGAGAACCACACAGTGTTTCTCTGATTCAGTGATGATAAAACCCAATCCATCTATCAAGATGAGTCAGCAGACCAGGTCTGCTCACACCCCTCTCCCCACATACATACACAGCACCAAAATGCCAACAAGCTGCATGTTGAACATATGTGCAGAACAGCTATGATAAGTTAGTACAATCATTAACTTATTCACTGTGCAATTCAAGTACATCTTGTACAAGAGTTTCCAAAATTGTTTTAACAACAATCATCTTTGACTACACAGTTGAAGATAGTTGGATCTCTTCCTGAAGGCACGTTCCCACAGTAATATCCACGGCACATCCATTACAGACAGTGCTGTTAGTTCTCATTAGCTAGGACAAACAAAGCAGTGAGTCACAATCTCCCTGCATAAAGGATCTCATTGTTTTAAACTGATAAACCAGAGATTCTGCTCTGTACTAGTGTAAACCTGACATTGATTAAAGCTTCCTGGGATATTAGAGGCAGCGTTTGAATGGATGTGGACTTGAGATGTCAAGGAAATCTGCCACAAAGATGCAGTCAGTTTGTATTTTTTCCAACAGAATTTATTTAGCTTCTCTCATTGCTGGGAGAACCTATTAAATTTGCTGTAACTATTTTCCAAAAGCATCTAAGAAAACTAGGTTTAAACTAGGTAGATTGTACCAAATATTTCTGAAGTTTGCCTAGTAAAATTAATTGTGCTTATACACTTTTCACTTAATAGTCTGTTTCTAGTAGGTGGCATTTTTTTCCCAAAGTATGCTGAAGTGTATCTAATTTACTATGAGAAAGTATTCTTCCTCTTATGCTTTGGCTCTTGTTTTGTTGTTAGGTTTTGTAAAATCTTAGCTCTAATGGTGAAAGCCAAACACAGAAATATTTTTACCTGCACTTTGCCAGTAACATCAAAAGATGTGCTATTATCTCAGCAGCAATTTGGACTGGTTATCAAATGATAATCTTGGAATGAGTGAGTATGATTTGTGACGGTACTTATCTTTTGTAGGTGTGGTTGGCATGTATTAAAATGTTTTTTTTTTCCTTGCTGGATAGCATGCCAAAGACTTCAGGCAATAAGTAATTATTCCATGTAAAATATTTATTCTGTGCCAGTCATATGTCTTTCTCAAAGATCTGACTTTGCAGCAAGCATTTAAAACCATGTAAAAGCTTAAATATGAGGCCAGAATGAAACCTAATGCAAGCAACTACAATAGAAATATGTGTTGTGTGTGCTCAGTAGCTCTTTGTGAGAAGAGACCAGCTGTAACTCCTTTCTGCATTTATTTGGAACCTTAAGATCAGACTGTCCAATACTGGGCACTCAAATTCTGTTCTACCTGTGACCCAGCTAGGAACTCACTAAGGCGAAAATTTTTGTGAATTAGAGCTGCAAAATGAAACTTCTCTTTCTTTTATTCTATGATATGCTGTACATTATTCCCCGCCTGAAAATGTTTTCTGTGCCTGAAGTGAAAGCTCCAGAATACACACACAGTGTAAAGTCAGACTGACCACGGCAGTTGCCAGCAGATGCTCTGCTGCTGAACCACGGCTGTGGCCCTGAGCCCCCATGCAGCCACAGCAACTCTGCCCTCCCAGCAGGGCACATGGAGTGCTGTCACATACTGGGAAGGCTAAACTGAACACATTAAAATAAACTGTGCTAGTTTGAACTTGCACTAATTCATTTAAAGATTTATTTTCTCAAATCTAGTGCTAAGAACCGAACTCATAACCTAAGACCTACTTCACTCTTCCAAAATCACACAAGAGACAGAATCAACAGAGAAAATAGGGTAAAAAATGTGCGTGTAACAGTCTGTATTATCTGCCTTTTCAAATAAAATATTCACTTCAATATTTACAGGTCTATACCATTAACGTCCTCTTTTCCTGACTCTAACTTCAGCATCTAGATGCAAAGCTGATTTTATTTTCTCCAATTCCTTGAGAAAATATGCAGACAGCTGCTGCTGCTTTGGTGCTTGCCTGCAGGACTGGCAGGTGATTGTACTTCTGAAACGTTTCAGGGCACATTTCCCTCTTAAGAAATGTTGGAAGACAAACCTCTTCTCAAGTACAATGAAGAATCAAAAGAAGCTTCCGGAGGTGAAATAAACTTCTGAAAGACAAAACTGTAAAGTAAACCATGGTTGCCACTTCAGTAAGCTATTTGCAATGAGAAAGTGCATCTAAGATCCCCTCCTATTTATTAAATTTTACAGTAGGGTAATTTGTCAAATGTTAATGTAACTTCAGCTACTTACAAGCATTACCTCTGGCATATGCCAGTGTGGCAGGTAATTTAGACCCTTGTATGTAACTTCAATAGTTTTTTATCCCCTCTGCGGTGGTTATAAAGGGAGTCTGACCAACAAGGAAATCTATAGATAATTAGAAGCCAAGCCTTGTCCTTATTGCACAGCTAATCTCTTGTTACATTTTTAATATGCTATTGCATTTCTGCGAAGTTTTTCTTCCAATTCTGAAAAACCTTGTGTAAGTAATTCCCACTCATAGCAATACATTGATGCCATTTATTTACTAAATCTTTCCACTTGGTAAGCACAAAAATTGATTATTCTTTAAAGTTCCCAGAAATTCAGTATTTCTCCAATGCAACTCCAGTGAAGACTAAACTAGGAAATCAAGTTAGCAGAAATGCTGGTGTAGTATTAATGTGGTGAAAAAAACCCACAGCCACGGCTTATTTTCAAAATTTGACAGACAGGTATTGTACTGATCATCTTTTTAAACTGATTCTATCTTGGAGATTACACTGATGTATTAATAGCAGCTTCTGATGTTAAGTTGATAATGTCATTTATGTATTGGCACAACACTGGTAGATTGACAAGACCTAAATTCTGTGGCAAGACACAGCAAGACTTAAAGAGGAACAGAAGGAGCTGAAAACATGATGAAAGAGAGGGATGTGAGCAGATCAGGCTGCATCCTTGGACTTATTGGAAAGATTTTCTGTTAACTTCTTGCTAATCATGCAACATTTAGATGAAATTTAATTCTTGAACTTCCTGCTTTGAAACTAGATAACTGAATAATTTCTATCTGCTGCTAAACTGCAGATTTTCAGTTTCCAGCAACTTAAGCTATCCAATATATTGCTGCATGTCAATGCAGCAGGCCTGTACCTGCTCAGGAATACGAAGGACCTCCTGGATTTGTTTTTACAAGGAGGACATCCTGATTTTTTATCTATGTTTGTGACATAATCATCATGAAATTGTCACTGTTGTATAATTCTACAAGGAACTGACAGGTTCACAGATCATTCTGTATCTGATTTGGCCTGAAACCCTGCTCTTATCTCTCACTTCTGATCACTTGAATGTGGAAACATTTCTGGGCTCCGAACATTTTGAAATGGATTACATATGAACACAAAAGCAATATTCAAAGGGGAAAGTTTCAGCCTGACTTTTAAAAGTGTTTGGCAAAGGACATCTGGTGAGTTAAAAGGGCTGGCAGTTCCAGACAGAAGGAACAGGGTATGCAAATATTCAATTAGCACCAGTATGAGGATGAGACTTTGGAAGAAACAGAACAATTTAGAGATGAATCTCTGGGAGAATTGGCAGGAATGTAGGTGACAAGGAAGTCTTATAAATCATGTCATGAAAAAAGCATGGAATGTTTGATAGCAAGGAACAGAAAACATATGAAAACAGTGCAGCACATTACCCAATTAGAAGCAAATGCAGTGAGAACATTTCAGAGTAATGCAGGGATCAGCTTACTTCTAGGCAAGGGTCCAGCTCACACATTTTAGAATGGCTACTGTGGAAGCAAAGTGTGTATAAGAAAGTAGGCGTGAAGATGATTAAAATAACCAGGCCTGCTCATGATTGCATGGGATGAAGACAGTGTAATTAACTTGGCTAAAGGAGTGCCTTATCCTTGCGATATATGTAAGCTGATAAGAGGCTAAACAAGTGGAGGCAGCTGAAAATTGAATGAGATGGAATGGAGGCTTCAAAACAGCTCCAAAAAAATTGACTCATTGTATTGTTGTAAAACATGTCCATTTGATCTGCACCATGGAAAGAGCATTCAGCTTGGTCTCCATCCTGAAACAATTCACATCATAGTGGCACTTGGGTACAAGTAGGACTTTCACAATGTAATTTTTTCTGTGTTCCAACTAAAGATTCATTTACCACAGATTACCATGGAATTTTTGGCAAAAAAAATTCTTGCAGAAAATAATTTTACAGCAGAGAGATAGGCATAATGGAGACAGTGAAACTGTGGTTAGAAGGGAGAAAGATGCAAAGTATCCATGCAGATCCTGCTATCTGAACAGAAATGAAAACTCAACATTGATCCACTATTATAATTTTTAGAAAAGTTATTAGAAGCAGATGTAAGGAAATCAAATTTTAGTTTTCCCTTCATCATCAATAACTCCTGAGTATATTGTTGTAGTTTCCCTTGGTTCTTCCAAATGAAATTTTACAGGATGAGAAAAAAACCTCTAACTCCCAAGATGATCCGTATAATTCTGAAGCAGTGAATATTAGAAAGAATCTACAAAATAAAGAATGAAGACAATTGCAAATAGTTGAAGGAACAGATGAGGAAAGGACTATTTAAGATACCCTGAATAACTTTTTTGTTTGTCTGGCGGTTCAACTACATAAAAGAGTTAGTCTAAACAGAGATCTATATTTTCCTTCATAATTTCTATCTAAAGTGGAAAAAAAAAAAAGCACAATGGTTGCACAAATGAAAAAACAAACAAAACCAGAAGCATATGTTTTACATATAGGAAAATTTTCATGTGATCTAGCATGCAAGTTGCACCCTGGTCACTTGTACTAAACTTTAAAGAGGCTGGGTTTTCAAAGAAAGTTAAGTAGGCTATCAGCTGACCCTCCACATAATGTTCTTACCAGGTTAAGTGCTCAAAAGTGTTCTGAATTCTGAAGACCTGGCAGTGGTAACATGACCTTTCTTATTCTTACCCTAGTTCACATCAATGTCTTTGTATATATCTGAAAAATTCTTTTAAGTAGAAACAGCCCAAACAAACATCACATTATGTTAATAAAAATATCTATAGTAACAATATATTTTGTTGTCCTCAGAATTTCAGTTAAAACTCCCACGTAACAGTTATCTAATTTTAAAATGTATTGTTTTGAGAGAAAACTTCAAGTTGTTTCAATAATTACTTAACAGGCGATGAAGAGTAATAAGTGGGTTTGATTCTGTGTGGAAAATTGGGCTGTACTTCCTATTTTTGTTCTTATCGTTGGCTACCTTTCTTCTAACTGCATATTTGGGGTGTTCTTCAGAATTCTTGTATCCAATACAGCACTAACATGCCAGGATGAGAAAATGAAGAATGTTTCTTCTCCAAACAAGTCTCCAGTCCAGATCTCAAAGAACATTTTTATTTCATGAGCCAGTGTAGCTGATGTTTAGAATTTTTAATGTATATGTGAAAATGAAACTACAGGACTTATTTCTCTAAATGAAATAACTTCACTTCTGGTTTTAAATCGGAAGTACGGTATTCTCCTTTAGAACCTGGACTAGTTTTGGCTGGGGCAGAGTTAACTGTCTTCACAGTGGCTGCTATGGGGCTGTTTTGGATTTGTGCTGAACACAGGGTTGACGTTACAGGGATGTTTTTGTCATTGCCGAGCAGGGTTTACAGAGAGCCAAAGCCTCTTCTGATTTTCGTACTGCAACACTGGGGAGGAGATTGTGGTCGGTCCCTGGTTCGTTCCCAGGTTTCAGCACCAAAAAGACTGCAGTGGGTTGACTCTGGCTGGATGGGGGACACCTACCACAGCATCTCTATCACTCCCCTCTGAACTGGACAGGGAGAGAAAATATAGTGAAGGATGGGTTCATGAGTTGAGATAAGGACAGATGCAGACCACTCACTGTCACCGGCAAAATGGACTGGAATTAGAGATAATAATTTTATTTATTACTAATAAAATCACCAATAATGAGAAGTAAAATATGACCTCAAAAACAGCTTTCCCCCACTCCTCCCTCCTTCTAAGCTGTATCTCCTCCCCATGAGTGGCACAGGGAGACAGGGAATGGGGGCTACAGGCAGTTCATTACATGATGTTTCTGTCATTGCTCAGGGAGAGGAATCCTTCCCCTGCTCCAGCATGGGGTCCCTCCCTGATCTTCTCCAATAAGAGTCCATCCTACAGGCAACAGTCCCCTACAAATTGCTGCAATGTGGGTCACTCTTCTACAGAGTGCAGTTCTTCAGGAACAGGCTGCTCCAGTGCGGGTGCCCCACAGCTTCATAAGTCCCTACCAGGAGCCTGCTCCAGCATGAGTTTCCCATGGGTTCACAGGTTCCTCTCAGGCATCCACTTGCTCCAGGTGGGGCTCCTCCCTAGGCTGCAGGTGGAGCTCTGCGTCCCCATGGACCTTCTTGGGCCGCAGGGGCACAGCTGCTTCACCATGGTCTGCATCCCAGGCTGCAGGGCAATCTCAGCTCTGCTGCCAGGAGCAGCTCCTCCTCCTTCTCCACTGACCCTGGTGTCTGCAGAGTTGTTTCTCTCATGTATTCTCACTCTGCTCTTCTCAGGACACAATTGCATCTGCACAATAGCTTTTCTTCTTCCTCCTAAATACGTTATCACAGAGACATTACCACCATTTGCAGCTGGCCCAGGCTTGGCCAGCAGTAGGTCCACCTTTGAGCTGCTGGGATTGGCTCTGTCAGACATGGAGGAAGCTTCCAGCAGGTTCTCACAGAAGCCACCCCTGTAGCCCTCCTGCTACCAAAACCTGGGCATACTAACCCAATGCAGTGTACCTAGGAGGCTGGGAGGAGACACAACCAGGGCAGCTGACCCAAAGTCACCAAAGGGATATTCCAGACCATAGGACATCATCTCAGGATATAAAGCTGGGGAGAAGAAGGAGGGATGGGGGAACATTCAATGTGATGGTGTTTGTCTTCCCTAGCCCCTGTTACATATGATGGGGCCCTGTTCTCCTGAAGATGGCTGAACAGCTGCCTGCCGTTGGGAAGAAGTGAATTAATTCATTATTTTACTTTACTTGTCTGTGTAGCTTTTGCTTTCCCTAATAAACTGTCTCTCATGGGCTAAGGCCCATGAGTGTTCTGGCTTTTACCCTTCCAGTTCTGTCCCTGATCCCGCAGGTGGGAGAGTGAGGGAGCAGCTGCCTGGAGCTTGGCTGCTGGCTGGGGTAAAAGGATAACAGAACCACGATAAAGAATAGTAACAATCAAAATTATATCTTTGTTCTGGTAACAATAATACAGGCATTCCTCAGTCTTAATGAGATGTGCTAGTGAACAGATTAAAACCAGGGGAGTTCACACTACTGACACAGACAACCATTCCAGAGTCCATTTCTCCAATATATCAGCACTTTCCATTTCAATAGTACTGTTCATTAGATGTCCAGCATTATCAAATACAAAGATTTTCAATGCTTTTCAAGATTCCCAACCATTAAAATCAACTATGAGTTCTAAACCCTAGTTTTCTCTTTCAGAAACTTATTAATTTTAATCAAGATTGCGCATCATCCCCCTTTCCATATTCTTTCTGGAACCAAACCAAGAGGAGGTCAGGAACCTTCCTTGGGCTTTGTTTCAGAATTTTTATGGCAGCTACTGAATTACTTGGAGCTTTAAAAGAGTCAGCTTTCCAAAGCTGAGAACAAATAAAGCCAAGTCTATTGGGAGAAAGAATTTAAATAGAAAAATATGAATAATTAGGAACTGTTTAAGAATATTTTACTAGATGTCCAGAAGCCACAATCAATAAAGAAGGACAACTGCTCTGGTAATAAGTCAGACTGACTAGGAAGGAAAATTAAAGCCATTCTTAAAAATACTCATGCATACAATATTTGTGTGTCTCTGTGTATGTGCACGTAAACTTATCAATACATATAGAGTGAAATGGGGAAAAGGGATTGGATAGGCAACTGATAATGAGAACAGAAGGACACATATGAAATATCTAGAAAAGTTAAAATACAGTCAAAGGTGTTTTCTAATACGTGAGTAATACTTCACTGTGTTGAACAGAAATTACACGAAACTGGAAGGCAGGGATGATAATTAGATCATATTGTTTCATTCACTCACTCACTTGGGTACAAATTAAAAATATGGGTTTTCATACTGTCAAACATATAAAGACATTCATCTCAGAAGAATATAGGCTGCAGCAGCATTCTCCTTTTGGGGACAGTGTAGAGCCTAGAGCAGAAGAACCTATTTCTCATTTTGACAATGATCTCTGCTGTAATTAATTAAATTATTAATTATAATAAGTCAAAGTACTTCCTTTCCCTTATTACTGTATTGCTAATGTATCAGGCATTATTGAAGCTTGAAATATATCCAGTCCTGGTACTCATAACTTAAAAGATATATTTATAGATTGGAAAGTGTTTGAAAAAGATCTATGGGACAGATGAAAGGATTGGAGAAAGGGGCGACACTGAAGGAACCAGAGTTCTCTTTCTTTAGTGGAAAAATAGAAACAGCTAATGGACAGTAAATCTATAGTTTACATATTTATAGTCCCAGCTGTAATCACTTGGTGCGTTAACATGTTTATACCTGGTTTACATTCTATCTGTTCTGCCCTTTCTTTCAAAGAAAGTATAAAGCGCTATATATGTATGTATATATAACACATATATAAGTATATATGCACTATCCAATAGCATGAATTTTGTACACTTGATCAACTACAGAAGTCAGGCTAAGGACAAGTTTCTTCCAGCTTTAATCTGTGACTGCAATGTGAGTTTTGCTGGGCCTTGGGAATCGTATTGAGAGAGAGGAGAACATCTAATCTGAGACTGCACTGGGAATCCTTACCCAAGAACTGAAGTTATTTATTGTCACCAGCGCTTTCATCTAAAAATGGACTAACTGAGGAATTTTTACAGTCACACTGTGAACAAAAAAATGGAAACAGTTGGACTAAAATAAACCTAAGGAAGAGGGAAACACAATTTTCAACAATTTCCCCTGAAAAAGTGTTCAGACTAGGGGAGAAGGGCAGCAAAGGGTGGGGATGAGGACTCTATCAAGGGAGACTTAAATGCTGGAAATGCTGGTTACTATTACAATCTCCAAGCTGAAAACCCTAATCTAAAACATTATTACATCAATAATAGGCTATTTTGATTACACCTAAAAAGTAGCATTTAAAATTCCCTTCTCATTCTTAAAACCATGAGTTCTTTAGAGAAGCAATTGGTCTTTTGGTCTTTTCTACATTCAGAAACCATCCATAGTTACAGGCAAGCAATGGGCTAGTCTCTCTGAAAAATAACTCTATATAACTTTCATTATTGCTATAATATTTTTGTAGCTTTTTTCCCCTTTAGATTTAAAGGGTAAAAATGATACTAAAATATTGAACTCAGAAATTGCATGATTATTTCTGTGAAGAGCTGAGTATCTTCTCAGTGAGGTCAATGAGAA
>WAAG01061356.1:941-14976 GCA_013390105.1 Tichodroma muraria
GGTGGTGTGACTGCAAAGGCATTTTTGCATTGAAGAAATGTCTTTGTTATAGCAGCCATCATATCTGACCTGCTCCTAGGTCAATAAAGATGAAGGACTCTTGGTCTGTTGCAGAAGAAACTCATTGTGACTCGCAACTGGCCCTGCTTTCACATGCATACACTTACTGCCAGCCTAGCAACATGCACCTTCTCTCCAAATGATTAATATAGCATCAAATGAGACATACTGTTTCTCTGGAAAACATCCTTGCAAGGCTGGCTGAAATGGGAGGTTAAATATCAAAGGGCTAACACAAAGGAAGGGACTGATCAAACAACTAGACTATTCTGTGATTCACATGGGTTATTTTGCCGATGATTAGGTAAAGAAAAACCTGCTGAGATGAAGAGTAAGCAATTACATATTGAAGAAACTCTCATACTTATTACCTTATTAGTAGTATTCATAGACTGAGAGACCCTCCACAGGGTGATCCCTTGCTAATTCCTTATCGACAACAGCTTTGATGTGCTTACATTATGTGATTTACTTGGAGGAATGGAAAAGGCAGGAATTATTCACTGAATACATAACCACCTAGCATCCAGGGAAAATTGCAGAGAAAATCTTTGTAAATAAAGAAGGCTGCATGTTAACTAATGCATGCATCCCATCTTCAGCTGTCAACATCATTTCCTAGAAGGCTGTTTAATAAAAAGAATAAGAAAAGTAATAAGAATCATAACCACTGGTTAGTTCAAGACAGAATAATTCCCAACTTGTGAGGGAGACACTACACACATGACAATATCAGTAATAGTTGGCCTTTACCATTACTGATAGTAGGAAGTAGAGAAAACTTTGATTACTTGATCACAAAATTTCCTTCTACTGAACTTTTGATGTGTTATATGTCCAGATAAGATTTGGAAAAATGATACTTAACAAGCATTTTCAGTAGAATAGCCATTCCTGGTTCTTCCCATGTGAGATACTGCTTTCTTTCTGGTAAGGAGCCCTGCCTCTATGCCGACAGTCATCTTAAGCTTCTTTCCTGCTCCAGGGCAGGAGAAAGGTGCTGGAGAAAAATTAGGTTCATGTGTGAGTTGATATTGTTAGATAGACTAAAATACAATGGTGGAATCGAAGAGGACATCTTACCTGTGCCTGTGCCAGTAATGAACCAAAAAACCCAACAGATGGTGACTACTGTTCAAACACCAGCGTTTCTCCTTAAGGTACAAGCCTGCTGTGAGGATTTTTCTGTGTGGCAGCACATAGCCTAGGAACCTGTGAACAAAGTAGCTAAGTAATACTATTAACTATGGTAATACTTTAGCTACTATGGCTATGGGATCAGCAAATTCATCTGGCATAACTGTGCTAACTTGCAGTTGTTCAAGATGTGCTGCATTTGCTGCAACAGGTGACATGCTCATTTAGCATGATGCAGCTACCAAGATAGCCCATAACACAGCAGCAAGCATATTTTAGTCCTCACTGTTGTTATCCTTACTGAAGTCTCAATTCCCTATAGATCATGCAATTTAAATTCACTATGTCTTCAAAGAGAGTATTGTAAATTTAAATGTAGAAGGTCTATTGGCTGCATATCTATATATGGCAGAGAACCATAACACAGCTGAAGATTGCAAAACAAACTTGTCTGAAAATTTTGTATTAGTAGATATGTAAATATCAGTAAATCTTTTCAAGCTCCCTTACTTTGCTACTAAGGTAAGGCACACATTACATTACTGAAGAAATGCAGTAGAGCCCCTGCCTGTTCCTAAGCCCCATGGAGCTCCTCACTCACTCGCACCCATCAGAATGGGGGAGAGAATAGGCACAGTAAAATGGAGAAAACCTGTGGTTTGAGGTAAAGACAGTTAATGAGTCTGTAAGGAAGGATAATAACACTACTAACACTCATACTAATAGAATTAGAATACACAAAACAAGTGATGGACAATGCAATTGGTCACCACTCAATGACCAATATCCAGCCAGTTTCCCAAGCAGCAGCTTCCAGCCACCTTTCCCCACAGTTTATATACTGAACATGAGTATGTTATGGAATATCCCTTGGATCAGTTGGTGTCAGCTGTCCAGGCTGTGTCCCCTTCCAACTGGTGCCCCTCCATCCTTCTCACTGTCTTCAACATGAGAAGCTGAAAAGCCCCTGACTTAGTATAAACATTACTTAGCAACAACTGAAAACATGCAATGTGCTCTCAATGTTGTTCTGGTACTAATCCCAAGACATAACACTATACCAGCTACTAGGAAGAAAACTAACTCTATCCCAGAAGAAACCAGGACACACAGTCTGTCTCACATTACTACAGTATAGAGCAGTAAGTGAAATTATGCTTTTACTCTGAACATTGACTCAAATATGGCACTGTCAGCTTATCATTTCTCTTTATAATTTATGAATAGTGTGTGATCATTTTACAAGTAAAGAGATGAATTAAGTATAAGACAGTATTAGCTCAAATGCAAGGTTGATGAATGGGAGTTCAGGAGTACATCATCAAGGAGTCTTACCTGAATGATCATCAAGGATCCAAGTTCATGGTCCAGTATAGCCTGACATATCATCATCCAAAATAAATTAATGAATGGTGTTGGTTTTGGAAAGTCTGTCTGGTATAACATCCTTGGTCATGACATCATTTGGTTTTAAGGCAGGCCTTGTACTTATGACTCCTGTAATTTAATATTATAGGGATTCATAATCTACATTATATCTTTCATTAAGGGTAGACATGGCCAGAGGATAACAGTTTAATCCTTTCAAGGATTCTGATTCTTTTTCATTTCACACTGCAATGGGAACAAAAGACTTCTAGTGTTTTTTTTGTTTTTCTTTCCATAGCATGAAAATATATTGAAATTTATTTTCAGATTGAAAAGTAAAGGTTTTCCATCTGAGTCTCACACTTGGGAGTCAGCAAAAAGCTTAGTCTGGAATCAAAGTACTCAAGCTGATCCTTCTTCATTTTAGTTTCAGTGTTATTGTGTTGATACCAGCAATGATCAGTTAACTAATTCTTTGCATGGTGAATCACGGAACTTACATGAAAGATGTTATGCAAGAAAATATGAAAAAATACTGGAAGTGTTATATTCCATATATTATTTACAGGGAATGACAGATTAAAAATTTGTCCAAAAGTCCTATTCAGCAGGATATTTCCATAACAGATGGCATGAGGAGTAGTTTTTCAAGCCTTAGGCAGGTATTGGATGCTAACTTGTGACATTCATCACGCAGTCTAGGAGATTCATCTGATTCACACTAGTCAATCAGCTGCCTTGGTTTTAAGCAATTTCACGGTAAAAGGAAAATGTATTAGCAATAGCTCTTTGCTATTTGGTTACAGCTATTTGCTTCCTAAAATTGCCTTCCCACTGTGTCCTCACCTGTAAGCTAAAACCTCTATCATTTGAATGTTAACAATGGATATATATGTTGCATAGTTGCTGAACTGAATGGTAAACTATAGAAGATAGGGTAATTTATAATAAATAGGCTCTTCTTTATCGTGCTGGTAGAGGTGATTTGTGACATTCTACTGTATCACAGGTCTTGGTGGTTGCTGTCTACACCACTGCATACACACCAGCTAATTCTATGGTTTTACCTGTCACAATTTCCTGGTGAAATGTAGTTGCCCACTACAACTTTCAGGACAGTTACAGATGATGGTTTTGATTCTCATTCAGCCTGATAGATCCTTGTTCAGCCACGTACAACTGATCCTGTTGCTGCCTGTGTGTGTCACAGCCATGAGGCACTGCTGGCTCTGCCTGCCCCTGCCCACCCTCCAGCACCTTCCCCTCTCTGCGGATGGTCCAGGAGCAAGTTTCAGCCCTCCAGGGCTCCCCTCATCTCCCTACAGTACAGGACTCCATTTCAGCCCCCTAGGCTTCCCACAGGCATTTCCCGGCATGTCCTGTGCCTGTCCTCAACCCCTGGGAGCTGGGGCTGCTGCTGGGCCATCCTCATGCCCTGCTGCTGGCTGTGGGCTAGGATGGGACAGGCTGCCAGATCCCGCCCGGCTGCTCCTGCCACGGCCCCCGGGGCCCACGCGGTGTCCTGAAAATGTGCTCATAGGTGTTACTGGAAACACAGGAGGATTTCATTTGCAGATACATAAAAATTACATTAGCAGGTGTAGGAAACAGATGCCAGCAGTCAGACATTTTGTCGTATCTCTTTCCCAGCTCTACCCTGTGAGAAGCGGAATATGTAACTCAATATTGTAATAAAGGCCTAGTTTTGGTGAAGAGAATCAAGCGAGGAAATGTGCAAGAGTTTAACAAATCATTGCAATGTTAGCATAAATGCCTCTGACAGAGGTCAACAGAGCCTTTTAAATGTAGGAGATAATGGAAACATAAGCTGGTGCCATAGGATACTTTCACACAATGCATTTTTCATTTCAGATCCATTCTCCTTCTTCAAACCCTGAAATGTTTGGTATATTTTTGACCAAATTTAAACATGTCTATAATCTGACCATATTATACCAGGCTGGGGAAAATATAAGTTTCTAAGAAGTTTCAATAAAATGGAAAAACCAGGTGGGGTAATTCAAGCAGGAGACTGAGTGTGAGTTGTGCTCTGTGCTCTGTGGGTGCTGTCATCCACATCCTCAAAGTTGGGAGGGGATTTAGGGTGTGTCTGCTGTTCAAAACCATCTTGATTTTAAAGGAGGTGCTCAGGAGAGTCATGAATTTTATAGAAACACATTATAAACATGAATGAAAGTACAAATATATGAAGATGCTGTATTATCAGGGCATCATCCTTTCTGTGATGCGTAAGTCTTTTGTGGTGCCTCTTCATACCACCACCACCACCACAGTAAGTGGTTTTCCCAAACAGTGTTAATGCTTTTCTTTATGTGCAAATTGCCATCTCCAGATAAGCATCAGGACACTAAACAGGAATTACAGAGTATTTTCAGTCCAGGAATTTTTTCTGTGTTAATGTTCAGTTCTGAATTCTTCTGCTACAAAGGAAAATGTTTGTGCAGAAAACAGTGGGGATTATGCCATAGCCTCCTTGTAGACTTCTTCTGAAACTTCTCTTCAAGAGGCATTGTTTGCTCTTCACTGTAAGCCATGGAAAGCATCTTTAATTTTGCAGGGAAGTTGTTTGAAGTCTGTATTAATCTGAGAAACCTGTGACCCTCAGTCTCAGACTATCTACTAGTAAGACCTTATGATCAGAGCTTGCCTCCATGAGTAACCTGTACTTTTGAGAAGATTCTATGAGAACAAATGCAAGTTAATAACTTCATTTCTAGGGTGGGAAAACTCTGGGAAACACATTAATCATTGTGTGGTTAACAGATCATAACAATGTCTCAAGAATAATACATTTTTTTATAAATTTTAAGGTATTGAAATATAAAAAGGATTTGTAAAATTTAATTCATGCAGAGCTGGTTATGATTTGACTTTTTTTCTAGGAGACTTTTCCTATAAAACTGCTCTATTGTCTCTATAAATTTTCCATCAAAATTTCTTAAATCAAATCTAGAAATAAACACATTTTGCAAATGCAGTGCAGTTGAGACTTTGGTAGATTGTCATGATTCACCATCTGCAGCCCTGTGTTTAGAGTTTTGCTGTCTTCCAAGAAATGAATAAGCAGTCCAAATGATATTTTAAGGAACAATTGGAACTTGTTGACAGTGTTAAAAATTGAAATTCCATATTTTAAAGCAGTAACTGTTTCACATAGTGAGACAGAGAATGTAGCGTTTAAGCTGCCTTCATTTGGACTTTATAATCAGTCATATGGGACACAAGGGGTCCCTCTGGAAAACTATTCATTTAACTCAATAAATTACTCCTTTTTGCTTGTTTATTTTAAAGGACAACATATACAGGAATGTATTCATGGCAGATGAATTAGCTCCTGTATTATGAGCATGCAGTGTGGTTAGTGTGAAACGTTTACACCACCCAGCTCATCAGAAACCAGTGAGATCATTTGTTTCATTCCAACTGTGCTCTTTGTGTTTACGTGGGGCTGGGGTATTTTGAATCTCTCTTTTCTCATACATAAAGTTGTACTTTCTTTCCGAGTCCCAACTGCTTTAAATTTTTTATTAAGAAGAGAATAAAAGGACAAAAAATATTTTTAAATCAGCTTTCATTTCTATTGAAGAAATGACCATTGAAATAATTGAAAGACTTTTCCCCTTTTCAAAGGACAAGGATAAAATTTGAAATTTTGGGTAGTTCCTTTCAGTGAGAAACAAAATTTAGCCTTTAGCATTTAAGAATTTTAAATAGGTGGACAAATATCAGTAATTTCTTATAAACTGTGCACAGTGATGAAATAGGTGGAACAGAAGGCCAATAGAAAGGGTCTCAGACTTGTGGACAATTACAGACACAGATGTTGCTCCTTGGTGCTGCTTTATACTACATTCTAGGATTGTCTTAAATAGTGTGTCCAGCCCTAGGTTGCCAACATGGGAAAGACATCAATAAACTGGAGTGTGTGTGGAGGTTGGCAATCAAGATGCTTGGGGGCTAGAGACCTTGTCCCTTGTGAAAAAGTTAGAGGAGAAGGGTTGTTCAGCCTGGAGCAAAGAGAAGCTTTGGGAGGTCCAGCTAGAGAGAGGTCACTGATAAGATGGAGCCTCATTCTTGACAGTCATGCATGGCAGGAGGACAAGGCAAGAAGGCAACGGACATAACTTGAAATATAAGATGTTCATACTGGGTATAAAGAAAAACAAATTTCACCCTCAGAACAGTTAAGCAGTGGAATAGGGCCCCAGAGCATTTGGGCAGTGTCCACCCTTGGGATTTTCAAACCTGACTTGGTAAAGCCCTGAGCAACCTGGTCTGACCTCACAGCTGAGCCTGCTAAGGACAGAGGGATTCTCTATTGGTCTAAACCTTCCTGAATTGGGTCATTGACACAGTTTATGAGACACCTTTCATATAAGAACGGTTTATCTACCTTTAGGGAAAAAAAACCCAAACATCCGGTAAAGCAAACATTGATGGTTTCCCCGCAATAATCACTGTAAAATGAGATGCCTCTCCAATTCCCTCATATATAAAATGAGGAAAAACACTATGGTCCTGTTCTTTGCCTTTCTAACTCCTCTCAATTTTCTGGGAGGAACTCCCTATACATCCTAGTCCTTGACGTTCCTTATTCATTATTGTGCATTATTCAGAAGCTTCTGCCTAATGATTACCAATTTCCATTCTCATCTTCCCTTCTCTGTGCACAATGCACTGCCCAGTGCCTTGTGCACAGAGACTGAGTGCCTGCTCCACCACTCCTAGAAAAACTAATTCAGTATGTGCTGAGCACCTGAGTAGAATCTTGGCTCATGAGCAAGCTTACAATTAGTGGTATATAAAGGTATACAGTTATCTACATTTATAAAAAATAAAGATTGTATAAAATCATGTCCCTTCATTGCTAAATAGAAGCTTTGAAATAAGAATTCTACTTCTCAATTCACTTCTAAATAGGAAGTGCATTGAAAACAAAAAAAATGTTTGCCTCCATATATTCAGCTTCATCTTCCATGCTTTAAAACTGTTCTCTCATCTACAGAAGCCAGTACAGTGAAATTGAAATACCTGTATGCGTACTTGAAAGATGAAGAAAGTGTTTCCCCAGGCATTTTCACTAGGAAAATGAAGGTGCATTTATATGTGCTATCCCTTCAAAATGTTTTCTGAGATAAAGTTGTTCACAAAATAATTTCAGCAAGTCATTCTTGAGTCTTTTAGATCTCAGACTGAAGATTATTTTCAAATAGCCCTTTGAGAATGGATTGTCAGATTTCAGGCTGGAATAATTGGTATTCCTCAGACAAATAAGCTGTATATGGTATATTCTGTCCTTGAACACTGAAATGTGACTCTAATTTCAGGCTTATTTGATACAAGTTTTCAGATGAAAGCCAGTATTCTGATGCTTTGTACATTTTGGCCTTTCTTCATGTACCATTCATGCTTAGATGTTTTGCTGGAATAAAGATACCAAAGATCTTAAAATATTGTTGCACCAGAAATGAAGAGCCTGCAGGAAGTTGTTTTAAAGAGCTGAGCAGTCCTGTTGAATATGAGACTTATTTCATTTGCCCAGCAGAACGTATGTCAGAGGTTAAGTAAGTCTTAGACACCTGATTTGGCAGTAAAATCCATCCATTGTACTCCTTGCTCATATTTGCTGCCATTCTTGTACTAAACCATTTTCACCTGATAGGACAGGACGATGTGTAGATGACTTTCTGAGTTTTCCCACAGTGGGTCAGTCACAGGTCACTCTGCAAATCGCCCTGAGCACACTCAGGTGTGTTGTTGAGTGGGGACTGTGGGGCAGAGAGGTGAGGGGAGGCGAGAGGACCGGGAGGGTTACTGTGATAGCAGACACTAGTACCCATGCTCTTGGTAGCTGGGGTTCTACCTTGTGTGCCACCAGAAAATGGAGCTCGGGGAACTCCAAGGCTTCATGGTTACAAAGGAGATTAAAGTAAGGCTGATGGCAGGGTGGTGCTGTTCTCAGCAGCACCTCAAGTCAAGGCATCTTCCTTGCTCACTAGTCTTTACGGAAAAGGATATGAGGCATGTTTTTTTCTTTTTTTAACAGATTGTTTTGTTTGGTCTGTCTGTTTACTATTAATAGTAGGCTGGTTTCTCTATAGTACAGGTTTGTCAGGGAGGAGTTTATTTGAAAACACATCTCTTGGCCTGTCAAGGAGCTTTTGCATGTATATCAGTGAACGCAGAATTTATACTGTGCCAGGACTGGAAAAATTGCTTGACAAAAAGAGGTAGCATAGTAGGAGAGATCTTGCTTTAAAAACAGAGCTCAGGACCTAAGGCATTTGGTGCATATCTTAGTAGTCCTATTAAATTCGGTTTGAACTTACTGAAAGTTAAACTCATTAGAATATAACAGGATTATATATTTAAAAAATTATTAGGCTAGGAGTCCAGACCTGAAAGTGAAAGAAAAAGTCAACAGACACCACATACAATCTGTAGTGGACCTAGGTGCACAAAAGCATGTTCACTGTATGGAAGCACACAAAATGCTGGTGCTAAAAATAAATTTACTTTCTGCACTGTAGTGTAATAGGGAAAATTTTCTAAAAGCACTTAGAACTGCCTGACTCCCCTGGCTATCCAGGGGATGGCACCTATCCAAAGTCATACGGTGTTTCTTGCTAGTCCATCCTCTGACAATACAACTAAAAATATATTTGAATTCCTCTCCTAGAGGTGCAGGTGATGTTCCCTGTTCACATACATACACTTATGTAGAATCATACAGGCAATTCCTCCCCCTTCAGTCCTTACATAATCGCCTCTGGTCCCTATGAGCTGGTGCTGCTTCCCCTGGGCAGTCAGCAAGGAGAGTGGCCAGAGCAGCCATGGGTTAGGCTCAGCTTCCACTCAAGACCACCCACCCCCATGACAGCACCACCTACCCTAACCCCTCCCTGTGACAACAGACATTTGAAGGGAAGTAAACGTATCTAGAAAGGAAACTTTTTAAATGAAGAGTTTCCTCTCCGGAGGAGATGTGGAAAGCCATGGTCTTGCACAGTTTCTAAGGCCAGTGAACTTAATCAGGAATTTAAAGAAATGTGCAAGCTTTGTTGCCGTTGTTCACCTCTGTGATATGATATCCCAATGCAAGACTTACTTACTGAACCACTGAATTGTCAGTGTGTTATTGTGTAGTATATTTTCATAATGCCCCACGCTGCTGAAGTGAGCAAGTGGGGCATTATGCTATTTATAGCAAAAATATGTGGGTTTAAAATGGAATTTTTAAATTACCTGTGATTCCCTCATACAGAGAATTTAGTCTTTATATTTGAAAAATAATTGCAGTCTTTTAGTAATTATATTACCTTCTAGCTGGAAAGCCACTTCCTTTAAAGATAAAAAAAAAATCTGATATCAGAAGCCTGCTTGGAGCCTAACGCACATCTAATTATCTCTCTCAGTCTTAATTATTTAGCAAGTGCTAATAAACTGCACATATCATGACACTCATGTGTAATAAGCATATAAATTTAATTTATTTTTTCACTCTCTTTGAAGACTAACAGACATGGAATTCAATCACAAGGCAATGGCATTATAGCCTCCAATATAACATGAGGTTTTAATAAGCCTCCTGTTTGCTGCACACATGTGCTTAAGACTGCCTGGAAACCAAATCAGTAGAAAAAAGGGATTACTTTAGATTACTTTGAAATGTGCATTGTTTGAAATGGCCTCTGGTGACCAGCTTTCATGAATGGCTGATTTTACTTGTGGGGCATGTCATCTGGCTCAATTATACCAGGCTCCTTTGTATGACAAGTGCGCTCCTTGACTGTGTTGAAATATGAAATTCTAAAACAAAGTAAATCAAATGGTGAGAAATAAATTTAGGTAACTGTATATTATTAGAAGTTTGTAACTTAGCAGCGGGCATTCTTCTTACTGAAAAATGTGTGGGAATTTTCTTTCGAAACTTCCACAGATTTGAAGTTAATATAAAAACATTACTTTTAATCTTCTTTAATGTTTTGTTCAGCTATATTAGCAGCCTTAAAATGAAATGCACGTTTTTTCTTTCCTCAAAGGTAGATCATTTCTCCTACACTGGTATATTTTTAAAATGTTACTGGAGTTTGTTGTTTCACCCTAACAGATGAAGTGTTAGAAACTTCTACCTACTAAGAATATCCCTTAACCTGTACAAAGTTATAAAAGTGGGTTAGCAAGTCTGCATTACACTTTCAAGTCACTGCAAGCTTCTTCCTTTCCTGTCGGTAACTGTTTGCAAAATTACAATGTAAAAACGTAATATAAGGTTATGATTCTCCCTACCTGCAATTACTTTAAATTATAGTTACTTTAAATTAATCTAGCCTGGGGCACTGAGGATCCATCATTAGAATACACAGATTACATTTGAAAGGGGAGAAGATATCTGATTGATTAGTTAAGTGTGCTGGAAATCCAATAGATAATGATTAGATTAGACCCAGATAGGAACTACATTCTTTGTGTTCACTGTAAATCCTATACTTTACAACCTAGATTAGGGGATTAACCTTTAAGAAGAAATGGTAAATCTTGCTTTTTCCTGACTTCTGCTGTACTGTAAATGTGCTTCCCATGGCTGCAGGCTCAATATTCCCACAGGAAACTGACCTGCAGATTTACGCGGTCGTGCCTGGCAGTCTGAGATTGCAGTGTTTGCCTTTAAATACAAGATAGAGAGTAAGATGTGAGAAGAGCTTAAACATTGCTAAACTTAAAACAGTCATCTGTCAACAGCTTTTTCCACTGAAGTGCTTCACTGTATTAGTGAAAGTGAGAGTTGTTATTGTTGTTGTAGGGTGCTACAACCCTCTAGTCATCAAGGCAATATGATTTAAGGGAGAGATTTAAGACCTTTGAACTACTAGGCTGCTGGGTGCAGTTGAACATCTCGACTCCCTGACCTTTTATTATGTAGTTTCAATCTGTCTGCACAATCTTCATGCAATTACTAATCTTATGAAGTTGCTAATTTTGTTGAGTCTCAAACACTTGTTATGATTCACAGCATAGACCAGGTAAGACTTCTAGAGGTCCAGCCTTTGACACAAACATCAAATATTCACAGAAGCTGTATTTGTGTGGCCCAGAAAACCCCTTTCACCTTCTTTCACCCTGGAGTTTCCATGTATGCAAAATGTCCTCAAATACAGCAGCAATGTCAGGTGGACACATCTCAATTTAAAGCATACAACTCACAATGGTAGGTGTAAACCTTGAATCTGACATTTGTAGGGTCAAGGATGGATGAAGCTGTCTCCAGTTTGCAAGATGCCACTGACAGTAATTTCTGGCACTATAGGCAGACTGGCAGGTTTTTGAAATTATGCTGGGCAGGTACCCAGCAATGTGACCGATCTCCAAGTTCATATAAGAAATTTCAAAACACTGACAATAGCAGAATCCCAACTCTGAATTAAGAGAGGTTTTTCTGGTTGTTCTTTGCCTTTCTCTTTTTCTTATTGAAAGTTTGATTTTAAGGAAACAGAAAACACTGGGACCATATTCCTGTAAAGAAAGGCTCAATAAAGCCAAAACTGCTAAGTAGGCAGGTCAGAGGTAAGACACATGGGAAGATGCTCTTCTGCTTGAGGTGAAGAAAGAAAGCTCATTTTCTTATGGTGATTGATATCCAAATATTTGTTTCTTTGAGAGGTTTCATCAATTTTTTTTATCAGAGAAGCCTATAAGAAAAAATTATCCATTATCTTTTACATAACGAAAACGATGCAACTTCACACTTGCAATGACAGCGCCTTCTGCTTCTTTTCCATGCATTTGATGTATTTTTGTGCAAGTTCCTTGCACTTGTCAGTGCATTTTAAAAAATGTCTTAAGTTGCAAAACATTTGTTTGTGGACTATATCTTAATTACATAAAATATGTCAATTTATGAAGGCAGGGAAATCTAACTACTGAGATAAAATCTGTAGGATTATAGAATCTATAGATTATATATATCCAGATATCTATATCTGGATAGATAAAGAGGAGCACAACACAAATAGGTGCTGCATTAGAAGTTTACTGATTAAAGAACCCTGTGATACCTTACATTCTCAATGCACTGGGCATATTTATTACTAGTATCTGGGGAACAGAAGCCAGAATTCTCATTCTCATCTTTGCTGATGATACAAAACTGGGGTTAATGACTGATACACCATTTTTCAATATTTTCTATTGGGGGCTGTGCTGCCATGGCAGGAGGTTTAGACTAGATGATCTCCAGAGTTCCTGTCCAGCTCTAATGATTCTGTGATTCTTAAGCTCTACAATTACAGTCCACATTATTACTAGTATCATTGCTATTACTACCACTGTTTCCTTTATTGTCTGATCCATTTTTGTTTCAAAGGAAAGGCCNGTCCAGTATCATTACTCACTATCTCCACATTTGAAGTCAGATTTACAAACAGGAAATGTGTCTATGGAAGCCAGATTCCCTGTGCAATATGTGGAAGCCACATTTGCAGAATATTAAATATGAATAAGTTCATATATCTTTAAAACTTATAATGGCATATTCATGTGCATACTCAGTGCCCTGTTTCATAAACAAAGTGCATGACTCTGGACATATTTTTGTTGGCCAAACACAAAATGGCATTTTAAGTGAACCAAGTGAAAATGTGGACATAAGAACAAAGTGGCAAATGCTCTTTTTGAATACTGACTGCCTTTTGTTGTGTTCCAAACTAAGCACTTTCAATCAATGCCATGAAAAATCTTGAACAGTTCTGGATCAAAATGAGTAACAAATCTACAGACTTTCAAAAGATGCTGTTCTGCCTTTTGCTTTCCTTCTAAGTTACTGAAAGATACTCTCTTAAGAGACCTAAAGTCCTCATAGTTTTTTATGCCACACCACACAAAGTGGCACTGTAGCCTTTCTTTGCAGTGCTCTGTCAGTGTAATTCAAGTTTCATGGGTAATTAATTCTCCATGCCTATAAGTCTCTGAACTGCATATTGTAATACTAACTGCATAGGAACAACTAAGGATGAAAGTTTTCAGATTTTATTCCTTGAAAGGTGATTGCAAACTATGCATTTCTACTCCTGTGGAAAAAGAAATAATTTCTCTGGATTCTTCTGGTTTCATTTATTTACTATCTACAATTTGGTTATCATAGGTGTCTTCTATAAAAAAAATATACTCTAAAATTCCTATATAGAAGTTAGATCAGCACTTCTTTATTTGGCTAGAAAAAAAGCATTTTGTAGTACCATCTTGATTTCTTAACACAAAAAAAAAATTACTGTTTGCTTCCCCATATAACTTTGAAAAGGTCTTTTTAAAAATTTCTCCTATTTTTGTCTGTTTCACAAGACGAATTGTGGTATCTGCAGGGACACTTATAAGCTACCAGCCAGTATCCAATACAAACACTGCAGCCTTGTCTTCCCTATCAACCCTGTATTTTGACAGCTTTCTTTACTTC
>WAAG01061360.1:2433-13037 GCA_013390105.1 Tichodroma muraria
ATCTTTTACAGTGCTTGGATATCATGTTGATAAATGCCTTGGTGCCTCTGAGGAAAAGTAGATCATCAGTATATGGTAATTTTGCCTGAATATTGAATCTGAAAGAGCAACAGGAAAATAGTTTTTACGTAGTCATTTGTCTTATACTTGTCTGGGTCATTTGGTGACTTTTGCTAAGTCTATATTATTAAGAAATGTGGACAAGTAAGATCTGTAGAAGTAATAGTTGATGTTTAGGGCCTGACATCTGCAATATACACATTTCAGTGGGTTTATGTTAGGACTAAACTGGTCCTATGACCTGAGTGTCCTTTACAGCTGGAGTGCATTAAGTACATTCCCAGAATCACATCTTCCAGTTTAGTTCCATCCAGAAGGAATACAGGTCATGTGCTCCAAGACCATTTTGTGGTGCAAATCAAGGCACAACAAAAAGAGACAATAGGCAATTTGTTTCAAAATCTCACTCTTCCTTTAAATTGAAACATCAAAATGGGCATCCCTCTGGGACTTGGGTGGAATGTACTCTTTCTAACTCATCATAAGATCCTGTACTGGCACACACTGAGGAACTCATATATCATTTTGAAGCACTGAATGGCTTGTTTTTAGCAGCAAGGAATATTCTTATTTCATTATGGTTTGCAAGTAGCAGCTAGAAATAGAGGTGGGAGAGCTGGAATGAAAGACACTGATTTAATAAAGTACCTAAGGATATACAGTTCCTAGAGCTCACATTTAGTTCTTTGCTGAATCTGAGCCCATGAAAGTTCAGACTTTTAAAGGCTGGGGCATCTACAATAATGCTTTTCTGTGGTAGTCCTCACCTATCTATCCCTTCTGTGAATTTGGCCATTTGTTGAGATACGGATACCAAGGGGGAGCCTGCTAGGCCCATGTGCTGCCTGCAGTGGTGTTAAGCTTTCCCCGGAGTAGGGCACAGACATCCCCTGCAGTAGATGGCTGTGTAACAGTCTGCCCCCAGCACGAGATGGCCAGTCCTAACTTAGGTGAGAGAGATCAGATTTGCAGCTAATGCATGACAAACACCTATTCCAGAGTGCTGACAATAGCAGTTCTCCCTTTGGGTACGAGCCAGATTCCAATGGTGTGTTAAAGGCCCTGCCTAGCAAGACTGACCAGGGACCAGTAGACTCTGAAAACACACATTTAGACAAGAGTTACCAGTCAATGAATGGCACAGCCTGGGGATTGTCCAAACATAGCCAGAAATGTGCATGTGACCGACAGCCAGCTAGAAGGGTATATAATTACTGACAATAAATATAGAAAATCCCCAAAATCAAAGAGTAATTTAGTGTTATTATATGATAAAGGTCTCTTGAGTTATATGAGACTGGAAATCTTAAAAACTGCCCCTAGGCAAGAAACATCTTTCTTATTGTTTTGTTAAAAGCTGCGAAACAGACTGAGGCAGGAGACATATCCTTTCCAAATTTTTAAAATTTGTTTACGGTTTATAAGCCTGTAACTTTGAATGGCCACATCCATGCAAATGTTCAATCCCTTTTTCAGTCATGCTGAGCTCCTGGCTGTGTTACTGCCTCATGAGCAGGTGTTCTAGAGTCCAAGCAAGAAGAATACACTTCCTTACTTCCTTTTGCTGTTTTTGTATCGTCTGTCTTTCCCCAGATGTTCCCCCTGTTACAGTGAAGTAATGGAGAAAGTACAGAGCAGCGTTCAATTTACCACCTCAATGCTCCTCATTAGTTTGCATGTCTCTATTTTGCACCTTATTATTTATCTTCTCTTCATCTTTCAGTAGAATAAAGAGTCACATTTATTTTTTCTTGGTTTTTTTTTGTTTCCTGAAACCCATTTTCTCTAAAACCTCCTTTTTGCTGTCGTACTGTTTTTGCTGCAGGAAAACCAGAACTCAGCACACAACTTCAGATGAGGGCCTTGCCTCCACAGAATCTATCATCCTTACAAGCTGTCATCATATAACCCCACAGAAGTTACTAATCTTTGTATAGGTCTCCTGGCTCAAGAAACCTTCATGTTCCCCTCAGACCACTCTTGTGTGTTTTTACTGACCTTAATGCCTTCTTCCCTGCATGCAGCCCAAGCCCTGTATTTGTATTACTCCATCACACTCACATCATCTTCACCCTTATTTCTTTGTGGCTTTATTGACCTCCTTGGCACTTTCTGACCATTTGCCCATGTGTTTTATCAGAGGGCATGAACTGCCAGAGATTTTAGCCTGGTCTCTCCCTACCACATGTGTATCCTGTTGCCTTTGTCAGCTTCTAGTCATAGAATCACTCCAAATTTTTTAGTCCTGCTTTGCATATCCAATATTTATAATTACCTCTCCTCTAACTCCTAAAAGTAGTTTCTTTTCTGCCCAAGTCTCTGTTTCTCTTCACATTTGAGTGTCCTTACACTTTCTACATTCTTCCCTATCTTGCTTTTGCTTTTCTGTATTCTCGAAACCTGCTTCTCCTTCTGAAGAACTCTGGTGCCTGAGAGACATTTACAGAAAGGACAAAATACCTCTCAAATTCAGTGCCATTTCTGGTACTGCATGTGCCCATCTGATCTCTGTTCGTAGCACGGACATCGTTGTGCCCTATACTGGTGAGAGGAATTAACTATGCTGGGTGGGGAAGTGGTGTATGGCTCAGATAACATCAGGAGCTGAAACAGATTCAAGAATGTATCTTTTAGTACGTGTGAAAAACAATTTTGAGAAAGTTCTTTTTGGTTAAATTTTCACTGAGATGTAATCTCTTGCCCCATAGAAAGACTTTATTGTGGCTCAAAGGAAACGCCACCATGATCTTTTAACATGGATCATGTATTACTATGTGTTATTGCTCCCAGCTTTAGCCTTATTGCAAGTTGAACTGTTTATCAGAAAGAGAAAAGGCCAGGATCCTTTACTAATAAAGAAAAAAGACTTACAGTGAAAGGTGTCAACCAGGCTGGATAGAGGAAAATGTAAAGCACAGCCACAATATGAAAGCTGTAATTTAGAATTTGAACTGGAAAAAAATTACAAACCCAAGTAAAATACTTCTACATTCTCAGAGAAACGTTTATTGAATGCAATTACTCAAATTCAATGAAATTGTTCATCTAGTCTTCGTGAAGCACTTTAACATCACTTGAATGAAACTGAGAGATTTAAAGACTGCCTTTTGATAGTTGTTTGTTAAAATCAATAAGTTCCTGAGGCAAGTTTAGGTTCTGAAGGAGCTGACTCTTCCAGTGGAAAAATATTCTATTAAAAACAGAACAAAATAACAACCAGCTCATCTAGTCTTCATTTTTTCTAATGATAAAATCTGGCAATGAACTCAGCTCCTTGTTCCAAATTTTGCGCTACTGTCCAAGTTCATAATCAGTCTTTGTGCGAGGATAGGCTGTTTAAAAAGCTTCAGTTTTTACACAGCAATCAATGTAGATAGTTCCCCTGTGGTTATATCACTAATATATTTGAGGACCAGAACACTTATATATGCAGAAATGGGTTATGAGAAGCAACAATCTGTCTTCAGTGCAGTCCTGTTCCTCAGAGAGAGTGTACTTCTGCTGTAACATAAAAAGTTGATGTTTTTTAGGTGAAAAAATTAATAATAAAATTCTGTTTTAGAAATCAGCTTGTCTTCTCAGGATTGCTTGGTGCATTCCATATGCAATGCTCCAGTAATGTTTTATATTCAGGATTCACATTGCCCTGCACAGAGTGGTTCAGTAAATATACATTGGGTGTTTTTAAATAGGAGGTTGGAAAGGAGGCTGCTCAAGTTGAATTTTGATACCAATTTCACCTTATTTCAGATATCTATACTTTAAAGGTTTGTATGTGAGATAATTCTCCTAGGACACCTTTATAATGAATGCTTTTGCTGTTTTAGTAGTCTGTCGTAGTCGTGCCTGTTTCTTTCTTTAGTACTTTGAATGTTCAGTGACTGCAAGCTCAAATAAAAACATTCATATGTAGTCAGATGAATGTTTCCTTGCTACTCTTCATCTTGAGATACTCTAGAGTCCCACAATTTCATATAAAAATTTGAAAATTTTTTTGGAGGTTTCTATCCTCCAAAGCAGATGTGCCATTTGTAATTTTCGATAACTTGCCCAGTTACGAACCTTTTGAGAAAAAATGTAATTTACACATGCTGAGACTTGCTATAGCTTCACAATTAAGTCTTCTAAAAAGTCCTATCTGTGTGCAGTCCTATATTGAGTGTTATTTGGGACTTCCATTTTTTTTTCTTCAGTTTTTGTTTTCGTTCTGGTCCTTCTTGAGTCCCTATGCCAAGAGTCTCTTGAAGTTCTCTAAACCAATTCCCAGCCAAAAAAAACCCAAAACAAAACAAACTGAAACAAAACCAAAAACAAAGGAAAAGTTATATTACTGATATTAGAAGAGAATGAGGTGTGATTAGGAAGAGCATACCAGTGCAAGCAGCCTGTAGTTTGGCTGAGGGATAAAGAAAGGAAATCCTGGAACTAGCAAAGCGAAACCATCAAGTGGAAGATGGTAGGGTGGTAAAAGAAGCTTTTCAAAGTGCCATCACATTAGATTAGGAAAATTAGAGTCAACGAAGCAGGATGGGGTATCAGGGCTAGAAGTCTGAGAATGGGAAAATCTTGGAAAGGAAGCATCAATTCTGGTTGCTCCAGGGCAAGAACAAAGGGCAGAGATAGGCCTGGGGCAAAGCAGAGAGGTACCCAGCTGGAGGCTGGTTACTTCCCGGAAGGGAGAGAAGTAACCCCCAGGAACAGCACTGATCCCCCAGCTTCGTGTGTTGTCATCCAGTATCTGTGAAGCTCCTCGGCAGAGCGTGTGCCTTGTTCCTCTCCAGCTGGCAGCTGGAGTCACGGCCTGTTGCTGCCCTCAGTTATCCCAGGTCCCCAAGTGGACAAGGCTGCAACATCAGCACTGCAGTCCTGCTGGCCCCTGGCAGCACAGGTGCAACACCTGTGCCTTCCTGCCTTCCTTTGCTTCCCATTATAATGCTTTCCAAGGAGAGAAGGCTTTTCTTTACCTGTTCCTTTTGAGAAATGAAGATCAGTTGCATAGAAATAAGAACATGACATCATTAACTTGCACCAATAAACATACTGCCCTTAAACTTATGATCACAGTCTGGTTTTCCTATTTCATCAATTCTCTTATGTGTATATATACTACTATTATTATCTGGATTATTGCAGCCTAATACACTATTTCTTTAAAGCACAGAATTAATATATAATGTCCCTAGTAATTTTTTACTGACAAGAAAAAAATCATAAAAAGTTGAGCAAAGATGATAGTGTTTGTCCCACAGAGATGTATGGAGATAGATCTTTGCCCTTGTCTCTTCCATAACTTCTTGCAAATATTCTTTCTTTCTTTTTTTTCATAACCTTAAGAAGTCACCTTATTGAAGATGGAGATCTGCAAATATGGAGAGAACAACAAAAGGTGTTACATCTGACAGGCTTGTACCTTGCACCAAGATTGTTATGAAAGGTGCAGCTGAATCTGTCAAAATGCTTAGTGCCTGAAGGCTGGGCTGCAGTCCTGGCCACTTCTCTGTAAAATGGTGTTCTCCTTGGAGAACTTGGGCCTGTATGGATCTCTGAAAGCACAGTGGGCTGCACCTCTGCACCCCTTCCTGCTATCATGGAACAAGAGGTTTTATGGAACTGCTGTGATTCAAATGCCATTTTTTTTTTTTTCCTGCTGGAATAAGGTTTACACTTTGTTTCTTCTTTTTTTCTTTTTCCTGTAAACTCTTTGCTCATGTGGGAAGAAACAACCAAACAACCCAAGACGCAAAAAGGACTGGAACAATGAAGAAGCCCCTGAGGTGACCAGAGCCTGGCAAAGGCAGCAGACTGATGAAAGGCTCAAGGACTCTGCTTTGCATTCTGCTCTCATCCTGAGTATCCTAAGGAGACTAGCTGTGAAGGATCTTGGAAAGATGCGCCCTGTTTGTGAATGAAGAGTAGCTCTTTCCATTTACAGCCGCTTCGTTTCATTTCCCTACATAAGCACAAAAATAACCATTTCATTTGAGCTTTGGTGAAGGGAGGGGGAGCAAAAAAAAAGCTCACAGAATTATCTCAGGGAAAGAAAGCCAGGTGCCCATTTTTGTATTATATCCAAATGAGATGCAGCTGTTTAAATGTAAATGTTAAACAAGAGAGAAGAATGCCTTAATTAGCCCTCAAAAGGAGACAGGAAAGCTGTAAGAATGCACCTGACACTAAGCAGTATGAGATAAACTCATTCCAGCTGTCACTGAACTGACTGAAGGCAGAGCAATGCTATTTTGTGCAAACAATGTAAAATGCTTAGGGAACTGCAATTAGCATCAACATGCATAGTGTAAGTGAATGCAGCCTGCTGGTGTTTACTTGGCTTTGAATTGCTAGGGTTTGGAGTAAAAAAATAAAATTAGTTATGCATTACACACTAGAGATTTTATTCCAGGCTTTTATGCATTAGTGAGGAAAAGGCACAGGAGAGTGAAAAGAAGGGAAGCCATCAATCCGACTTTAAAAGAAGATATGATACTCAAAGGTCATTCTGAGTTTTCTCCTTCTGACTTGAGCAATAAAACGTTCAGATTGAATCTGTGAGAGAAATTTTCATACAAGCTGTCCATCACATAAATAAAGCTGAAATGTCCCTTGCAGCATGTCAATGTTACATATCTTGCCAGGTGGAAAACTAGAGATCTGATACTTTTTTTCTTTTTTAAAACATTCACAAATAGCAGAATCATTGTTATTTAATATAACCAAAATCTCTAGTTTACTTTGTCTTTATATGTAAAGTAATACATATAATTTACCAGTGTATATAAGTTACTGATTGTATGCCAGTGCACACAAGACAGTGAGATGTACAGAAATACAGCTCTATCAATTATATCCTTGTATAGGACATAGTCTCCTCTCAATAACCTTAGCAGTAAGCCAATTTTTTGTATGTTTTCTATACTCATGGGAGTTCACCTCAATACTCAAGGTTTTCTTATCTAATCTCTCACCAGACTTGCCTTATTAAAACAATAATGATTGTTATTAGGGATATGATATAAGGGATGAAGCTGTTCATAAAATGCCTTTATAATTTTTGTCAAATCTTCTGTAAATAAATACCACTTAGAGAAAAGTAAAACCCCAGAGGAACTGAGTCTACAAATTAGACATCTACCTAGTGACTAAATTAAAAATCCAAATCTAAAGTCGTTTGAAAGGACTAAAAAGCGAAAATGTAAATGGCCTTTTAAAAATATGCTTGAAATCACTCATATTGCTTATTTTGATGCAAACAAAAGTTTTGACCCATTAGGCAAGACTGAAGCCAGACCTTTTGAAGTTGCAGAAGAGGATCTTCTAAGGAAATTCAAGGTACACGAGTCCATTGGACATGATGAAATGTATCTGTGGGTCCTGTGAGGACTGGCCCATGAAGTGCCTAAGATACTATTCATCATATTAGAGAAATTGTGGTGATGAAGTTCCCACAGACTGGAAATATGGAAACATAATCCCCATTTTTAAAGATGGAAAAGATCATGCAGCACAGGCTTCTGGAAACTATTCAAAGGCACATGGAAAATAACGAAGTTATTGGTGACAACCAGCATGGCTTTACTAATGGAAAATTGTGCCAAAAAATTTTGTGTTCTATGATGGGGCTACAGCACTGGTGGATAAGGGAAGAGCTGGAGAGGGTCTTTTTACAAGAGTGTGTAGTAATAGGAAATTTGTGAATAGCTTTAAACTGAAAAAGGGTAGATTTAAATTAGATATTACTGAAAAATTCTTTGCTGTGAGGGTGGTGAAGCACTGGCACAGGTTGCCCAGACAAATTGTAGATGCCCGTTTCCTGGAAGTGTTCAAGAACAGGTTTGACAGGGCTTTGAGCGCCTGGTCTAGTGGATGGCATCCTTGCTCATGGCAGGGAGGTTGGAATGAGATAATCTCTAAGGTCCCTTCCAGCCTGAAACATTCTAGATTCCATGATATGATAAACCTTGTGAGACATCAGCATTGGCAGAATTACCCAATTTTTGCATGCTTAGGATACAGGGGTACAATGCAGGGTGGATCAGCGCTAGCAATTACAAGTGCCTCTGGGAGGAGTTGATGTGGTGAGTCCAGGGCAACACTGGTCAGAAATAATCACTAAATTATACTCATCCCTTGCCTGTCATACCAGCTGTTTTATCCTAACTGTTCGCAAGACATGCTGTTATAGTTTTGAGCAAGTTTTACAGTCATGGGATTTTTTTTTTTCCTTTGAAATTTGACGATCTCTCTCATATATACTGCAATAACAAACCTGGAATAGAAAAAATTATACCAGTTATTGTTCATTATCAGATATGTGCATAGGATGGAATGATGAGACCAGGAACTTTTATTGTGGTACCTACAATTCAGTGCCACATCTACATCCATTTGTAAACACAGCAAATGTAGCCACACTGTGATCCCAAATCCAGTATGCAGTGACAGTAACACTCTGGTTAATTCTTGGTTTGTAGACTTTCCAGACCTATCAGTACTGCAGAGCATCTCTTCTTCTGTGGTACGGGGTGGCTTACTTAAGGGGAACGAGCAATAACATTTATGAGTCCCTCACATATTTACATTTAAAATGGATCCTCAGCTTGTAAACTCTTGTTTTTGCATGGTATGCAAAAAAAAAAAATTTGTAACAACTATACATAATATTAACAGATCCCCACATGAGGGAGCAACTGATAAGAGATAGGTAATGTCAATAGGCATATTCTACTCATATTCTCGCAAAAGAAATAATACACAGAAAACTGGGGGATTTGAAAATATATGATGTCCCTGATTGGCATGGAAAAAATGAGGATGCTGAGGGAAGGCAACCTTTAACTCTCTCCCAAATTATGTTACATTAGTATTCAAAATACTGGCAAATGCTAGAGAGAGAAAAACACTGTATCTAATGTAAAATTTCTCTTAAAGACTGAATGTGTGAGAGAATTTGGGAACTGGTGTTTTGGGTCATAAAGCTGGTATTAGCAGAAGTAGGAATGGAAATTCCTAACTTCCTGCTGATATACTATACCCTGCTGCCTTAGACAGCATGGACTTCAGCACAGATATTTCAGTGGGGTAAAAATAGATTTGAACAGGAGCAAAAGCCACCATTACCAAGAAACGACTGAAGGTACCAAAAAATACTTAGGTGAAACAGCCAATGAGATCTTTGCAAAATAGTCACAATAAAAGATGTCATATTGTCTATTTAGGCTGATAGATTTCCAACAAATCCAACATTTTGCTAATGATGCATCAGAAAGCGAGAAGCTTCCTTCTTTCCCAAATAGGCCCTAAGAAGGTTTGTTTCTGTTTGAGTATAGCAGCAATCACATTGGTTTGTCTGAAAAGCATTATTCTTTTACTTATTGCCACAAATGAGTCACATTGCAATGACTGCAGAGTCTTTCTATATGCTCTGTCTCCACAAACTAAGAGATCTATGCTTACCTGGTTTTAGTCATTAAAAACGGTACTGTAGTCCATCATTACAAACAACTGTTTGTAATACCACCTTCAAAAGGAAAACGTTCACATTGCTTTGTAGAAACACCCCCAAGTTTGCCAACTGCTCATGTTGGTCAGCCACAGGAGTACCTTCCAAAAGTCTGTTCCCGTGCTCAGCTGTCACATTCACCCTGACTGTCTCTGGTCTGGCTTTCTAATAAGGAGATCCCAGACAGATGCTCATGGACTTTGAAGTCCACCTAATCAGGAAATAATGCCAAATTACATTTTATGGCTCCTCAGAAGCTGTTTTGGATCACTCCCAGCAGCCAGGAAAGATACCAGCTGCTCCACTGAAGACCTGACCGCTCTGGATGAATGACAGAATGGTTGTGGCCTGCCCATCCATGACTGTAAAAATGATGCACTGGTTTGCACTGTGATGAGCCTACAAGATTGTAATTATACTGTTAGAAAGTGTGCAAATGCACCTTATGGTCGACCAGTCCTATTTGGACACCCATCTTCTGGAGACCCTGTATAGGGGAGGCTACAGTTAAGTCAATAACTGCACATGACCTCTTCATACCAGGAGGCCAAGCCACATGCTGTTAGGACTCTATTTGCTGGTAGAGATAGTTCAGACAGAAAAATGAATGCCTTAGGCCAGCCAGGCCGCAGATTGCTGTTTGAGGAGAGTGAAGTTGTTCTTCTGCCCTGAAACTGATGGGAGACTGGTGCCACCCAAATGACCTCTTGCGGGTGAAGCTCAGCTGTCAGACCTTGGTCATTGGCATAGACCTCCATAGGTCTCCATGTACCTATGCCATTCAGAGTATGGTTTGCTGTATCCCCTGCTGGCCTCCAGGAGGTGTAGATGGGTGCTCAGAGTGTGCTGGGCAGGAAGGATCTGTCTGGGTAGACACACAGACCTGCCATTTCCTTGGCAGACTTTTAGCTTCTCTCCACAGGAAGCCCATTCTGACTTGAAAGTGTGCCAAAGATGGTAAAGAAAACACAGGTAACCATGCTTGTGCTCTGAGTGGACTGCCCTGCCAGGGACAGAGTGACACTCCAGATGGGAGAATCTCCAGTCC
>WAAG01061361.1:4029-40699 GCA_013390105.1 Tichodroma muraria
TCCTAGACAGAAATAAAGTAACCTAGATAGGCTAAGGGCATAGTGGAATAATCCAAACTATTTGGTTTGAATTATTTGGGGAAAAAAAAAATTATTCAGCTGTGGTGTTTGGTGGAAGCTTCCTGTAGTGTACCATAGTAATAGATTTTTCTGCTTAAGATCCTTACAAGTACCACCTGATAAGTTATGAAACTCTCTATTTAGTTTAGAGAATGTTTAAACAAGACAGGTGTATTCCACTGAAAGAAGCGGATGTCAGTAAAAACAAATGCATAGTATCAAAACACAGATTAAATATTGATGACTGCCCAAATTCTACGTGGTGGTAAAACAATCTTTGGTACTCAGTATAACAACAGGGCCACTTAGAAACAACTCAGCAAAAATTCAGTGAAGATCTGTTGCATGGCAAATACTTTAAAACAGGCAAGCTGTTGCACCAGTCATATCATTGCACATTTTCAGGACAGAAACAAAAGCAAGGCAGTTGACTGTGTGCTCTTGAAACTCTATTTCTTTTCTCTTATGCTCCTACCAATGGATTGTAGAATAATAATCTCTCAGTTGAGTAAGTGCTAAAAATGAGCCTCTGGAAAATGTGTTGCAATCCAATGCATTATGAATTCCAAAGTCTGACAAGAGTTGCAGTCAGTGGTGTGCTGGGAGCTGCCTGGGAAGAAGGTAATGAACGCACAAAGTCATTGTCCCTGTCTCTGGTGAGGCAAGCTGAGGTCCTGATGTGACTACAACAAAGGGCATTTGACCATAATAAGTCAAAAAACTTAAACACAAATTCTGGGCTATAATTTGTGCCATCTTGTGAAAGTGTCCTCACTGCTCCCCATAGGTCAAAAAAGTCCCTTTTTTCCCAGAGTGACACAAACAGGCAATCTAAAGAACCCAGAGCTTGGGACAGCGATTTTTCCTCTCTAATTCTTCTCCTATGCTGAAAATATACAGAAGTGAAAGTAAATTGAAAAGTACAGTTCCTGAGTATAGAAAGTCCAGTCCTGTCCTGGTACTCTCCAGTTGTGTCACCACAGACCACAAAACCCAGCTGCTCTGAAGGAAGTGAAGCTGTGGTATCTTCTCCACTGGGATTTTCTCTTTGCGGGAAAACTTCCCTTGGACTCTATCTGTCTTTGGGTCAGACCTTCCTGGAGCCCCAAAGGCTCTGGGAGGCTTGGAAAGGAAATAACAAGGGGAATGAGCCTTTCCCACTTCACAAGTGACAGAAGAGTCCTCTGGGAATGGCTGGGTAGTAAGGAGCAGAACAGCTCAGATTAGAAGCCCACAAATCCCCTCGACTGACACAACTCAGGCCAACAGCGACAGATAATGAAAGTTATTTGAAATAACAACCCTTATTTTAGAAGTTAATGCTTGTCTTCATCTCCTTTAAGTTCTTTCTGTGGAAACTATAAATGCTTCATCCTTCCCGGAGCCTTTCCATGCCTGCTGCATGGAGTGTATAATACACTGATATTTAAGATTTTTTTCAATTTTATATTTGAGAGGCTGAGTCCTCAGCTCTAATCAGCTAATGCCTGATGCTTCTGGAGAAGTGACTGTGCAATGAGCTCTGAGGTGAGATACTTTCTGGAAAGCTTTCTGGATGTTTGGATACTGGACTATTTGCACTGATTGCTCAGGGAGATTTTTAGGATGTAGCTTGAGAAATATTTGTTGGAGTAGTTTTGCTGGAGTTGCCCCTGCTGTGGGCAGCTGCTAGACTAAGGAATCTCTGAGGAGGTCCAACCTCCTTTCCATCATTCACCTTTACTTTCTTGCCTTGGTCATGGTGGTTTAGTATTTTCTGCTTCCAATCCATGCCAGTTTTTAGGAAAAAGTAGCTAATTCCTCAGTGTCTTTGTGACAGCCCCTTGCTTCACACATGGTCCTGCACCCCTTCAGACCAGGAAGGCACAGGGACCATCCTTCCCTGGAGAAGAACCTGTCCTCTTCACAACTGAGAGGGAACAGTGTAAGCTGAGGGGCTGAAGCAAATCACATGCTTCTCTCTATTTAAAAACTGTGCAGGAATTCCCATGCTGTTTTATTAACAGATGAAAGCTGGTATTATCACTTGTCATGGGAAGAGAGGAGGATGACTGGAACGTGATCTCCTGGGAAACACAAAATCAGAACCTGCATCATGTGAGCTGTTAGGTGGATCCAACAGACTAAGCTTATTTCCTTTTTTATGAATTTCAAGGGATAGATAAATAAACTCCCTAATGAGATCCCTGCTGAAGGGCAGCTGTTTTCAGATCTTTAAGAATTACTGATTTAAGCCTTAAGTTGTATTGAAGCTTCTCTTAAAGCAGAGATTGCTGCTTCTGCAAGTGCTACAGAAACTTGCCTCAGGCAGGTGCTCTCTCTTCCAGTCCTCAGCAACTGCCATAGCTTGCTGCAGCACCCTCTCCTGAAGTGTGAAAGGACAAAATTTGTCTGGTTGCAGAATATCCATCCACAAGAAAGGGAGTTTAATATTCACTGAGTGTCATCCATCAACTCAGAAGTTCCCACTTTCAGATATGAATTGATTTATTCCTTCCATTGTCTGGGACAAGTGTGGCAGACACCTTGCTCTTTCTAGGCTGCACAGCCCATCCAGAAGGCACTGACAAGTTAACAAGGTTTATCTATCACCTTCCTTTCTTGGATAAGCTTCAGCCAGTTGGGAAGATGTCCTGGGAATGGAGGGAGGGTGGGAGCCCACCACAACCATGTGCCCTTGACCTGAGACACAGCTGCAGGGATGAGGAAGGCAGAAGCTTCCCATGGACATGCTGGCACAGCAGAGATATGGAAACTTTTGTATCACCAGCACAAGTGAAAAAGTTTCCTTTCCTATCCCGTTCCTGCCTGTATTCATGTGAAAGAAGAGGACAAACCTCAAATGTCCACAGCAAAATGGTCAAGGATGAGATCGTTATTTAAAAAGATCAAGAAAAAAAAAACCATAAATGACTTGGCCACTGTTGTTGTGCTTGAGTGTTGGTTGGAATGGGGTTTCTTCTCCACAAGCACCTGAAGGGTATTAATTTGCTGCAAAGCATTTTCTCCTGAATGCTCAGGATGCTTTGAAACGCTGTGAGGAATGCAGCCAGTTCCCACCTCCAGCTCCCCCCTGCCTTGTCCTTTCCCTGTGGGCTGTCCTTCCAGCAAATAAACGGAGCAGAAGCTGCTCCTGCTGCCTCTAAAGGTCACAGACACAAGGGGGTTCATGCTGGCCCCCTGGGACAGTCTCCTGGGTGCCAGCAGCATCTCCGGATTTCTGCACCTACTGACAAAATTCACGTATGTCTGTCAGCACTTCTGGAGAATAATGTTAATATTTGCGTGTTCTACCAGACTGATTAAGCATCAAACACTCAGCAGGTAGAAGAATAAATGAGAGCAGACAGAAAAAAATGACTCAGACACCTGAAAACAGTGAATCTTGCCTTTGACGTTCTTTGGGACAGAGTGAGGCTGGTATTAGTGTCTCTCTGAGCCTGGACTGATATGGATGGGCTTTAAACCAGCAAAATGGAAGAAGCTTTAAACCAGCTTCAGGGCTGATATGACCAGCTTGTACATCACTCAGGCAGCAGTTCTACTCCTGTTTTGGAGGATGAGATGAGATGGTGATCACATGGTGATGAGAAAACCAAGGGTATCATAAGTCTCTAGCAGCTTTTACAAACCAAAGCCATTTAAAGCAGCCTGATGGTTGTTTCACTTTGTACTGGTGGCACATTTGGCTTTTGGCCCATTCCAGAATCAGAAGGAGTCAGAAATGTCTCTGTCTATCTTTGCCTTCCTACAATAGCTGCACTGGACGCCTCTCTCCTCTTAAATCTGGTTTCCTCAGTGCTATTTCTGGTACACAGGCAGAGGGTCACTGAAGTTACACTGATTACAAAACCAATGTAAAAGTGAGGAAAATGAGGTCTGCTTTTCTGTTAGGCAGAGTGTAATTCTGAACTGGAGTGAGCACGGTGCCGCAAACCTGTCAGCAGCACAACGTGAGTGATCAGAAATACCTGGGGAGGATGTGCTCACTGAGGTGTGAAATGCCTCGGCCGCCACTCCCGTGGCTCCTCACGACTCCAAGGACAAACAAGCAGCATCTGTTGGCAATGTTCTGTGCAGCACTCAGCACGAGGGGCTGCATTGCAGGAGGACGGTTGTGGAGTGAGCCCATGCTGCTCTCACATCAGCTGTGTTTTTGTCTCTGTGCCTCCAGGAAGGTTTCAGCACAGTTGTTTTTCCTCCTGCACCCAGCACCGCCTCAGCCCAAGTAAATCTCAGTCTGCAAGAGACGTAATTTTGGTTGCTGTAAACCAAGGTTAGATGCTTCATGCTGTAATCAGAACTGGAAACTCCAGTGAGCTTCTTTACTACTTAAAAGCTGAATTGATTGTATAGTAGCAAGGATGAGATCATGAAGGAGCAATTTCTCTTGTACAGGCCCATCTGGGGCTGTCAGATGACCTGTTCTGTGAGCTGTAATTTAAAAACAGTGGGATAGACAACTAAACATGCCACTAAACCTTAAAAGAATTTCTAGGATCCTCCCCAAGTCCCCCAGCACACATTAAAAAACTCCACTGCTTGTGGATTTCTGGATGTACAGTTCTGGCACTCGGAGCTTTCTCTGTGCAGCCAGCAGATGTTTTTTGTTGTTTGCAGTCTGCATTCATCTGTCTCTAGTCCTTTCTGCTCATCTATAATCAAGTTGTGGAGCTACAAATGTGTTACTCGACAACCCACAGCCTTATGTTCGTATCATAACCCATTAATCCTGGACATGCTCTGGGGGGGTTCTATTTCTAGAACAGTGGAGAGAGGGTTAATGGCTGCTGCACACATGGATTTAACACAAACATCTTGTGTTAAAGCTGGGCAAAATCACATCATTCAAGGTGTTATTGGCAGCAATCAGCTATGGTCATAAGCAACATATTGACCTGCCAGACTGTATAGCAATCCATAACATTTGATTATCCATTTCTTGGAAAAACTATTAATTGTTCATTAGCCTGTTATAAAGTATTTATGTACTCCTGATTCATATAAAGCATGACTGTAATGATAATGTATTTGACCTTTAAATACAATCAATCACAAAAATCATTAAGAAACAAGTTTTTGGAGCATCCACACCATTTTGGCTGAAAGACCTGAAGATCTATCTGCACCTAGTCCCAGATTTGTTTGGATGGGGGACCCTTTCTCTTAGCAGCACTGTGTCTTGCTAAGTTGTTCTATGTTCCCTTTCCTGATAGAGGAGACACTACGGCACCATCAGAGCAAAACAGACTGAACCCCTCAATTTCAGATCCAGAACTAGGATGGGTTGAAGCAGCAGTCTCTTCCTCTGGGATGGGCAACATGGAGAACTCCAGAAAGTTGGGGCGAAGTGAGAGCATCCCCACTCTTCCTGGCACTGAAGGCTGCTCTGATCCTGAAAAACACTTGAGGATATGCTTAAAGTGAAGAGCTGGATGGAGCTGTAGCATTTAGCCAGGAGAAGGGGGGCACACAACTCTGTGAGGGGAAAATTGGGGTTTGAAGGGCGTCTAAGTGCACAGAGATCCTGAGGACATTTTGATGTCCACACATAGAGTGACGGACTTAGATACCAGTGCAGTACACTCTTTTTCACATTAAGAGGTCAGAGGAACCTTGGAAATTTCAGCAGGACATTCAATTGTGAGGCACATTTGTTGAAAGCTCTTTTATCTTTGACTGCAGTAACTTTCTCTCTGGCTCTTAGGACTAATAACAGCAAAGCTAGATAATGCTTTTGAAGATACTTTACACAGCTTCCAAGCTGGGAACTGCACTCTTTCTGATGTGTTTACACTCCTTCTTCATCTGCATGTCCTACTTCATCAGGCAGCAGAGTGCCACAAGATTACACATTGTGAAGCCTCATAAGCTGTTCTGAACTGCAAAAGTACAAGAAATATATTTTGGCAAATCATATGAGAAGCAGAGGAGAGCAGCAGATGTTTCCAACAGGCAAACGTTTCCAGTTTGGCCATGAGTCTGTATTCTGGACCAGCCTCTACATAACATCCTCCAGCATCGTGCCTAGGGGAACAATGGCTTTTTTGATCCCAGGGCAGTCCTGGTATCTGAAAACTCTGGAAAAATTGACTCAGATTCCTTCCAACCTCATCTTCATCCAAAGACACCCAAGAATTTCTTTATTCTCTTCCCCTGGCTCTCCATGGCTATAATCCAACACCTGCATTTGAGCCACTGGAGGCAAAGATCCAAAATATTCGGGAGGGGAATGGAGTAGTGAGAAGGCGAGAGGCAATCTGCCGTGACATGAGGTGGGTAATTCCCTGCCCACGCCTGAGCAAACACAGACACTGTGGCAGGGAGCCTGACAGATGGTTAGAGCAGAGCTGTGCGCTTCTATTCACCCAGACATGGCTGCCTCCAATTTCATCTGGAAACAAAGACGTAACGTAGTTATCCCTTCTCTGCTTCTTCACTTAATGGGGCCCGAGTCGAGTGGATGGAGGTTCATGTGGGGTGCTCTGAAACCAGGCAGGGTCCCCCTGGCTCTGTCTCTACATCCAAAAATGCTGGCCCATGTGTCCATCCTAAGCGAGTTGCTGCTTCCAGCCCACCATCCCTTTTGGTGCTGGCACCATGAGCCAGGTGCTCAGGCCAAGGACAGCTTTGGTGCCAAGGACACAGCTGCTGTGCCTGGGCATGGCACCTCTGCCTGATTGCAGCCTGGCCTGGGCAGTAGAAGAGGTTATGTTCCCTTCAGGGATGCCTTTGTTGTCCTTGGATGCTGTCCTGCGAGGGGATGCCACAGTTCTTTTGCCCAAGGGGAGGAGAGCACCTGCGCCAGCCCAGCCTCCAAGCAGGGAGGCAGCACAGGGGATGGATGGGGAAGAGGGCTGAATTTGTCCCATTTTCTTTGTAAATCTACACGTGTGCAGGATCAGGCAGCCCCCTGGGGTAGAGGCAGACAGCCCTGCAGCACTGCTCTGAGCCATGCTCCACAGGCAGAAAATACCTTGAATGCTTTTCTTTTACTCATTTGCTCTTTTGTTTCATCAAGCTATCAGTGCAGGCAGCCGACCTCTGATGGTGCCTTTCAAATGATTTCCCTGGCCACTTTTGCAAACATGAGTTTATCCCTCCTAGAGAGGTGAACCAGGGATAAGTTTAATATAAAAAGAGAGAGGCGAGGTAATCAAACACCTGCTCCCACTAAAACAAAGCCTTTTCCTCTTCACAGGCTGTTGAGCACTGACGAGGGAAGGTGAAGGCACACAACAGCCCTAACCCAGCAAAAGGTCCAGCCTTCAGAGTGGGCAAATCTGGGCTGTAAAAGCAGAAACCTGAACCACACTGTATGCTCTTTTCTCAGCTCTTCTGCCCAGGTCAGAGAAGGTTTTGCAAATATTTCCAGTTGAAAGCTTCAGGTGTTTTCCCTGGTGCCTGTTCCCATCATCAGGGGAGAAAGGGTTAACTGGATAAACTTAGAAAAATTGTCTTTGTTATTCTTGCTGGAGGACCCTGGTGCTGATTTACTCAGGCATTGAGCCTCCAAATGTCTCACTGGCTCTGGCCAGACATATTGCCACCCTTCTACTCCTCTCTCTTTCTCTCTTGCTGCCCACATAACACACATCCATAACTCCCCAACTCTGCCCCAGTTGCAGTTGGGGGGAGCCCAGCTTCCAGACAAACCCATGGGATGGGCATTTCTTACTTCCCTGAAGGACTTGTGTCACACAGGTTGCCAGACCTTCACAAGCATCTAAACTGTGGCTTCAGGTAATATAGATTTTCTTGGAGAATGATGTTCTTCAGTGTGTGTTTATTCCCCTCTACTGAGGGGAAAAAAGGACAGGACCAGAAAAAAAAAAAGAATCCACCATCGAAAGCCAGGGGGATTTCTGTACTCCAACTTTGTCACCTTTCATGTAACAATGGACATTATAGAAGTAGCTAAACAATCTGGCTGACCCTAATGCTCCATCAGGTGCCCTTTGCCTGCCTGGTGAAAGGCAGCAAAGCCCTCCCAAGTGCCAGAACACCCTCAGTCAGAACTCTGGTTGCCCACGAACTTGAGATGGTTTCTCATTGCCTCTAACGGCCAATGCGCAGTAGTGGGAGGGAGCTGCAGATGATGCCCATCAGCAGGCAATCAGGCATCTCAGATTTCTCTTCCAGCACAATTCTCCATGCAGGATGATAATTATCTCTGGCTGGGGCCACAAGTCCCCCAGTCCTTTGGCTATTGCCTTCATCAAGTCTGAAGCTTGAAAGAGCAACTTTCTGCACACCAGACAACTGTTAGGACCCAGTGTCAGGGAAATAAGCATATCTGTATCATGTGGAGTCAGTGGCATCAGCCCTACAGAGCTCTTTCACAGAACAGATGCCTAAAACCCCCATCTGATGCTGACTGCTCTGCAAGGCTCAGGATGCAGAGGTAGATATTTCAGACAAGCAGCCCAAAGCAAATGTGTACAAGTCTCTGCAGACTGCACTAATGCTTGAGCTGTAACCAGAAGGAAATGGGCTGCCAGGATCTAGCAGGGCCCAGGGATGTTGCACACAGTGCTGTTTTATGAACTAACCTGCACGGAGAGTACCACCCACTGCACCGCTCTCCTTCCAGCCCATATTTCATTACAGGGTTGCCATTTCCCAGTGTGTAAAACTAGGATGTGCTGGCATAGCTTACCTGGTGCTAAGAGCACCATAGAAAGGCACAGCAATAGCTGCAAGGGAAACGAGGAAACAGAGGAGCTCTCCTGAGCAAAGGGCAATATCCAGCAAATGCTGAACTGACAGCCTCTGCTGCTAAAACCAAAGTGCCCCGGCAAAAGCCTCCACCACCCACATATTCACAGCAACCAGCAGCCCTGAAGAGGATGGCACATCTCAAATGCACTCAGCAAATAAAGCCTCAGCTGTATGTAGCACTGCAGACAGGATAATCCTGCTGTTTTACCCATCTGAGGAAAGTTAGGTTAGGATTTGGACGACAGCTTTCTGTGAGTCTCCACCTTGTTAATTCTAAGACAAATGCAGCACACTGGTGCAGGAATCACCCCTCCCTAGAGGCCAGGATGGTTCAAGTTAACTGGGAGGGAGGTCTGCAGGGCTGGATTCTGAATGCACTGAATGCACTGTGGCTCTGCTCTGCTCTGCTCTGCTGCAGTGGTGCAGGATTCAGTGCTGCCCAAGACACCCAGCTTTCACCAGCGGTACTTTCAGCAAGGTGTGCTCCTGGTGGTTTTTGTTTGAGTTTGGGGCTGGTCTAACCAACCTCATGGTGGTGATGCTCAGGGAACAGAGACCTTCTGCTCTCTCTGGGTGCCCTGATGGAATCAAATTTTGTGTGGCTGGAGGAAAATGAAATAAGAAGAAAATTGAATGGGGGTGATTTTGGAGACTCATCTGCCAGTATTTAATGTGTTTTGGATAACTGACAGCTGGCCTTCCTTAGGCAGAATTTTGTTTCAATTCTTTTTATTTCCTCAGGTGATATTTACCTCTGCTTTTAAAACAAAATCGAGTCAGACCCAGACTATCACAGTGCAGACTGATTGCTTTCAGACAGCTCTCCAAGCCTCTTAAACATGTTACACACCCCTCTTCCTGGTGAAGAGGGATACAGTTCTGCCAGAAAGTGAAAACAGGAACATTCATAAAAGCTGTTCAGTATTTCTGGGCTGAAATTATCCACAGCAATGTTTTTACAATTCTGTTTTTAATTTCTAGTAGTGGGCACAGGAGTCACTCTTTCAGCTGCATTGATAGTTTCAGTTGTTATCTAACACGGTAACAGGTTTTCCTTCCGAGACTATTTTGTCAATAATAAATATCAACTTTGTAATGAAAAGGATCATATTTATGCTTCAGAGTAAAAGGCTGTGAGGTGTTTTGAATGTAAAGCTGAATCCCATGCACAAATAATAAGAAATAAAAGGACAGAACTTAGTTAGGAGGTTTAAACTAAGGGAGTGATGAAGTGGAGAGGGATTTTTTGGCTGGAAATATACATGGAATATATAAAATTTCCCAAAACTAGTAAGTAGGAGATCATTTTCCTCCCTTTTCCTTCTAGGGTATTCAAATCACTGCAACTGGATAGGAAAGGGAACTTTGAGAGGCCAGTAAGCAACAAACCCCTAAATATCTGGACCTGCTGGACCTGCTCTAAATGTGATGAACTCATAAATGAGAGATCCAGACATGAAGCACCTTGCTATCAGCCTGGGGAATTGTCAGACACAGTCCAGCAAGCTCATCCATAGTTGCTCTGCACTCCCCAGTACTCTTCTCAATTCTAATCCAAAACACAGGAGATTGAGGCAGTAACAAAATCTCAGCATCACAAAAGCAAGTGGCCAGGGCTGGTACATGGTCAGTGGTTCTCTGGTATACAGATACTTACTGCTATACAGGCTTTTTTCTGCTGCCAAAAGTCCTCAGCAGCTGCACATGCTGGATTTATCAGACTTTATGAGATATGGCACTACAGAAATTGGTCTGAGACCGCCAGACTATTTACTACCACTCTACCGGAATAATTCATATGCTTATTCCCCATCCTGAATACACCCAAAACTAAACCTCCAGTGAAGCACTGATTTAAAGCGAACCATAAATCTGTCAACCCTTGGTAAACCATGCCTATGCTTTTTTCTTTCTTTTTTTTTNTTTAATATCTGTTTGGTGCTCAGAAAAAGAAAGCAATTTTCCAACCATATGCCTCAAGCAAATCTCCAGATCCTTTGCGCTATGCTGTCCACTCTTTTTCCTGTTCCTCACTCACTTTTATCTCCCAGAATTTTCTACAGTCTCTCCTGTCCTTCCTGAAATTTTCTCCCTCCCAGCTTCCTGCATAGGGAAAGCCAAGGATGGAAACATTCTGGGTTTACTTCTCCTCCTCTAAGCAGGGGGAGCAAACAAAATAAATCCAAGTCCTGATGTGTGCTGTATATCAAAGCCTTTCACCACTGCCCTTAATCCAGAGCTCTGCAGGAGGAGGCAACCTGCACTGCTAGCATATAACTGAAGGTTTTATTATTGGGCTGCTATTTTCCCCTTTGGCAAATAGGGTTAATTTTGGGAAGGAGGGAGAGAGAATTTTTCCCTAGCCTGATGATGGTTAGATTTTGGAAAGCTTCCTTACTTGGGGCAGCCTGAGTCATTTTAAAGCTTGTTTTCAGCTACCATTGTTTTCCCACTTAGATTTTATATAGTTCATTTCTACGAATATGAACCTGTGTCATCCAGTGCTTCTCTGTCCCTTCCTCCCTTCCAGACTCTTAGCCAATATATTCACTTTGGGCAAGAAAAGGAATAGGTGTTTGGTAAACAGAGTTCACAGAAATCTCTTCATTCATTTTACTGCTTTATTACAATGGAAAAGAGATGCATTAATATATTCTGATTAGCCTTGAACAGTGCTAGGAGGAGATAAGATAAGCTCTCAACATCTTCCAGGAGTAAACAGCAAAGTGTTAAATTGGTTTAACAGCTTTTGGATGAGTTTAAATGAGGTGTCTTTATTTTTTTAAATTACATATTTAGAAAAAAATTAGCCCTTTGGTTCTTTAATGACACTTATGTCACTTAATGTTGCATGCTTCTTCTTTTACAGCCTTTGCTGTGCAAAGTGCTGGCACCGTTGCGATCCAAAGGAAAGAACTACTTCCTTAGCTATTCTGATGATTAGCTGATTTTAAAAGTGCAGATTTTCTTCATGAAACTCTCAGCTGGATACGGCATCAACAGCAGTCTTTTGTGCAGCTCCTCCAGGGCTAGTGATAATAATGAATTTGGATGGGCCAGACCAAAGTAGTTTTTCTCAAACTACAGCATTTCTGTATGGAAAATGGGTCTGATTAAAATACTTCATCCCACCCTCCATGTGTTTCCTCCTCAGCTTTGAACATTCTCTGTGGACAGCAGATAAAAGGATTTTGTCCCTTCTGTCAACATCATGCAGTTATCAGTCTCCATTCTGCTGGAATGTCCCCTGCACACTGGGGCAGCCCTGTACTGCTGGCAAACATGGGCAGGTGTTTGACAATGTCAGAAGAGCAGGTTGGAGGCAGGACTTGATTTTCACTGTGGCTTTTCCCTTGGGAAGCTCCTGTGAGACAGGTTGGGAAGAGGGCGGTGGGTGGCAGCTCTGGCACTGACTCTGCTCCTGGCACAGCTGTGATCCCAGGAACAGACACTCTGGGTCCTGCAGGGAGCAATCAACAAAATAAAACCCCAAACCCCACCAGCTAATCAGGTTAGAAATGTTGTCCCCTGTGTGAGGGAGTACTTGCTGCGTGCTGAGAACTGCCAAGGTTACAAAATCCAGATCCCACACAGGGAGTTACACAGTCTGAACAAATTTCTTCTCCATCATACTTTTGACAAGAAAGTATCAGTTTGTATTTTTAAGGAATACTGAGGATAAAGGAAAGCAATTCCTTTTTTATTTTTTATTTATTTTGGGGTTAGATATATATAAAAAACTATTGGATAAATTGGATGAGTAACTGTATCATCTCTATTTTTCCCTGTCTTTTTTAAAATGTCAGTAAGGAGATGGGAGCTTTTCCCATTCCTTTTAGCAGATTATTTCACAGAGATTTTGTACTGTTTCTTAGCTCAGACTTTCCCTTCTGTCATTTTTATCGTGCCCTCCTTAGCATCACATTTTTGTACACACAAAGTAATTCTTTTCTCTCTGCCTGAACACAGTAACCGTAACACAAGTCATTACTCAGTGAAGGTATATATATTTAGTTCATCATCTTTTCTCATAAATCAGTCTTTTCAACCCCAAAATCATTTTAGCTGCTCTTTGAATTGTCTGCAATTTGTTTTTTTCCTAGTAACGAGGTGGCCCAGAACCACATGCTGTATTCAAGGCAGGCTGCCACTAAGGTAATCGGAACCTGGATGATTTCCATTATCTGCTGTTTGACACAAACCTTCGTGTGAATACCATGCAAGCAAAAGTCTGCTCTTGCAAATGTAATAGTGCTGAAAACATACATAACCTTTATGGTCTGCATTTAATGCTGGTGCTCCCAGGCATCTGCATGTCTTGGATTGTCCTATTTTTCGATCCTGAAGGTTTACTTATTAAAAAAAAAGGGGGAAAGATTTGGCCTTTCCATCCCTATTCCAGATGTCAGTGTCCAGGTAGCTGAGGACTGAAATATGGAAGCTCTCATCAAAACTGCATACTTTTGGTACAGGTACAGCTGTAATTATTTCAGCAGCTTCTGAAATCCTTCCTCAGCTCCAGCTCACGTCAGGTCACTCTGCTCAAGCCAAGCTCTCGGCTTGAAGCATTTCCTGATCCATTTTTATGGTACAGCCGTCACATAAATACAGCACCAAGTTCTCCTTATGGGCATCTGGGGACTTGCTAGCCAGTCTAACAGCCCTGTTATTTTGATGTTAAATAGAGCAGTAAGAGTAGAGCAAAAACAAAACCAAACCCCAAACAAAACAAGAAACCCCCACCAAACACAGGGCTGCTGAAGATGATTTCCTTCATCCACGTGCTGGCGCGACAGCGGCCGCTCCCTGTTCATCCCCCTTCCTTGCATCTGGGATGGCAAAGAGCAAAAATCAATAGCAGGAAAGGAGGATCAATGCAAACAGAAATGGCAAGTTTTGTTTTAAAAGATTTTGGCAGAAGGTTTTAAAAAATCACGCCATCTGTAGTTTTTTCTCTCCATCGACAGCATGTGCTGTGGATAATGCCAGTCCCACATCAATAACATCTGCTAATGCCACTTCCCGAGCCGTGCAATCAATCCTGCCCAGCAGGCCCCGGGGCAGCAAAGTGAGCTCACAAACTGCGCCTGCCATCTGCAGCCCGCACCCCAAATCTGGCAGAGCTCACCCAAAGCGCCCAGCAAGGCCCCTGCCCGAGGCACGGGGTGATGGGCAGGACCACTCGGAGCAGGGCTACCCTTCAATGAGGCCAGACCCCACCATTTGCTTTATTTTGAGCTTGTCAGTCTTGGATGTAAGCAGCAGTTTCCCACCTTTGCACACCTGTCCCCAGATGGGACAAACCCCACATGCCACCATGAGGATGGGAACTGCTGGGGGACCATGGCATGGCACAGGGCAGAGCTGGGCTGTCACTGCTCTCTGGGAATGCAGAGAATGGAAATTCTCTCCGGGAATTCTCAGAGAATGGGGTGTTGTGGTTTGTTCATGAAATATCTGAGGACGTGTTTTCAGCACTCCCAGCGATGATAAAGAAGGGATGCAAGGAATACCCTAACACAGTTCGGGGCATGCAGCCCTGGAATACCTCTTTGCTGCTACCCCGAGAGGAAAGTTTGTATGAAATGCCTCTGAAGAAGTTTTGCCTGTTCTTCCTACGTGAAATCTCTTGAAATCTGCTGAGATTCAAGTTGCTGAGTTGTACCACCCAACTGTCAGCCTCACCCATCAGAAAATACCCATTTTGCTGCTAGAACATTTTGTTTGCATTGCTTGGGTCTGAGCTGGCCCCAGGCAGCACCAGGAGTGCTGGGAGTGCAGTGCCTGTCACACTGCACAGCAGCCCCTAAACCCAGACTCTCCAAATACATTTATATAATGTTGCAATTATGGGTGATTGCTTTGAATTTGATAGCAAAAGTCCTTGGGCACTAGCAGAAAGGAGGTGGGACAGGAGCAGATGCATTTTCTCCTGGGGCTGGCTGGGTTTGCAGCCTTCAGCATGCAGCCCTGAAAGCATCCATAAGGACTTGCAAAAGTAATGGGGTTTGGAATAAGTCAAATTAAAGAAAAAGTGGCCAAAGCACACATACTTGATACAAAATCCTAATTTATTTAGGAACTGGCTTCCTGCTAATCTCATTTAATACCCTTTTCTGCAGAAACACTGGGCTGAGGTACTGGGGGAGGATGAAACCATAAAGTCCTCAATTTGAATGGAACATTTCACTCAAATTAAAAGGAATGGCTTTTCCCCAGAATCTGAATGTGTTTGACAAATAGCATCATTTTGTAGAAAATATTTTAGTTTTTTTAGACCTGAAAATAGGGATTTCTCTTTGACATCTATTTTTTGCCAGATTGTGAGCATTTATTGCCTTTACTCCAAGTACAGATAAAACAAATGCTCCCCTCAGAGTTGTTTGCTTTCAGTAGCGCAGAGCCAAGCAGTTGTTTTAATTAGAAGGTTTTCTATAGACAAGGACATTTCCCTGATACTTTTCCTGCATCAAGACTGAACAAAATGGGAAACTTACTCCAAAAATTGCTGAGGGCTATCCAAGACAGCAAATGCAGCCCAAAATAAAGGGAAACATGACCAGTACCCGACCCAGAGCCCAAGAATCGCCAGTCTTCATTGGTACTATCATAAATGGACACCTCTGTCCATCCAGCATGAAATTCAGTGCTCACAATGTCATTGAGTCCCTCTGCCTATCTCTGGCAGCATCTGGCATCAGCAATCTGGCAATAACCTCTGCCTATCTCTGGCAATTTTGGCACTTGCAGGAGTCTGGAAAAATGAAACAAAAAGAAGAAGGAGAATAACATGGTGAACATGGTTAGATAAAGTTTCATTTGTCAAAGAACTGTTGAGGAAAAAGGCTGATGTATTCCAGGCTGTTGTATAGAGTATTACAGAAGCAATCTATTTTTGTTCTGCTATTATGCCATGGAGAATTCATCTCTCTGCAACAGTAGAAGCGATAAAGGAAAAAATTGGCCCTTTTCCTGTAAATCGACTCCAGTAGTTTAGTGCAGGTTGCTCTCCCTGCAGGTGGATGCAAGCCTGTGTATTCCCAAGGAAATAGCTGAAGCCAAGGTGCTCCTGAAGAAAAGTGCAAAACTCAACCACCTGGGACAAGAGAAAAAGTCTCAAAAATAATCAGCCTGAGATGATACCTGAACGGCAAAGTAAATCAAACACTTTGTGGTCTGAAAAGTTCAAAAGGCTTTAGGAAAGATAGAATCACTTGCCAACCGGATTCTTATTTAGTCTTGATTTTATTTTTCTTTAAGTACAAAGAAATATTTCCAGGAAAATGGTACAAAATCTGTGTCATCATTTGGAACAAAAGAAGGCAAAAATTCTCCATCAGAGAGCACAATTTAACCTCTAGTCGCTGGAGGACATGATAGCTTTGATGACAACCAAGAGAAGGGTGTCCAGTGTGTTCCAAATCAGAGGCACTGCCACACACATTGAGGGGCAGCTCCTTGTGGTTGTGCCTTTTAAGAATGGTCTTGAAATAATACAAAGGAAAAGCAAGTACTTTGCATTGAAACGATTTGTGCAGTCAAACCAGAATCCAGCCTAGAGCCACAAACAAAAAAATAGGTTTGGAAAATGTAGGCTTTTTTCCCCTTTCCCCTTTTTCTATCCCTGGCATGGTCCTCAGCCACAGACATGGATCCTGTGGTACCAGGCAGTGACTCAGCGTGGCTTTGTCCTGAAAGATAGAATGGTGGTGATGCTGATGGCCATGGCTCAGATACAAGCCTCAGAGTCTGAAAATAGGGAGAAACCTCCCCAAATAGTTGCAGCCCTTGGTCCCACATGGGCTGATTATTCATTGAGTGTTGTGGGAATGAAAGGAAAAAGTAACAAAACAAAAAAAAAAAAANTGGAAGAGACATAGGTTCTCATGTTCTGGCCCTTCTGCTAAGACCCAGGGAAAAGGTTTCAGTGAGACCTGCTGGGGGCTGAGGTTCTTTCTTAAATCTCAGGAGATATTTTCAAATATTCTTCTGAGTTGACTGGGTTGTTGCATCCCAATTTGCATTGCAGACATTTACACTTCTGTTCCGTATTTTCCAGTTTCTGCTCACACACATTGTGTGGAATGAAATCAAGCATTTTCAGCCACACTAATTTTAATCTAATTTCAGACAGGTTGGTAAGGTAAGGTCAGCATTCTGTCAATGACAAATTTAATGAAAATAAAGGTCCAGACACCAAAATGTTATGGAACTGGATAAAGCTTTTTGATTGCTGTCATTACAATTGATAGTTCTATTCAGTCACTTGAAATTTTATTGATTTTTTTTTCCCAAGCACTCTACCTTAAACTTATTTTTCATTTCAAGAAATCAATACTATGGATCCTTTGACACAAGGCATGCAGCATTCTGCCACAATATGTATTTCATGATGGAAGGAGCTGGGATTTTTTTCTCTGCTCACTTCCTTCATCGTGCAAATTAACTGGAAAGTCTCAGTTACTTATAAAAACACAAATCTTAGGGAAACTTCCTGCCCTTGATTCTCTGCACTAGATCACCTGTGCTGCTGATTGCTGTGGAGATGTTTTTCCTGAAGCTCTGCTGCTGGCGGAAGGCAGAGTTATGAATGTGTGATGAGGTTCACCTAACAGCTTTGGTAAGTGGAAATTTTTTCTTCTTCTCTCTGCTTTTTGTCCTGTGTTTTGTCTCAGTTCTGCTTTCCTGGGCACAGGTGGAAAATATTTTCTTATTTTGCAATTTCATCAATAGAATGAAAAAAACAGGTTCTGCATGGGCAAAGGCTCTGGGCCGGAGCTCCAGGTTATGTCACTGCTGTGAAGGCAGATGAACGCTGGGGTAGTGCACACAACGGCTGAAAAACATGTGGGGTGATGAAATGTTACCAGGGATCTGTCTGTGAGAGACTGGGGGTGGAGACTGGTGGCCTGGGGACACCAGTTTGGTGACTGTAGGGGTGAGTCTGCACCCACTGCCTCTCCAAAGCCACATTTTGGAGCCCAAATCCAGCAACCCCGGCTGCCTTTCGACACCCACGCAGCCATGCCGTGCCAGGAGCATGGACAGGTGACATCACCTGAGCTCAGGTGACCCAGAGCCAGCTACGTCTGGGGGTTTGGGCAAAGTGTGAGCAGCAGCAGAAGGTGCTGCCCTGCACCACCAGCCCTGAGGGCTCTGATGATCACCTTCACTGTTTGCATCTGATGGATGAGGGACAGGCACCCTGTTCCCAAATTTCACATCACATCTCCATGCATTTTTCCCAGTAAATGTATGAATTTCAAGGTCTTATCCACGCTTGAATAATGCCCACCACTTTCATCTCTTAGGAAATCTCTAGGGAGCAGAAAGAGCAAGGTCATACCTGAAGCAGATGACCCCTCTGGTCAAGTGAGGTCCTTATAAATGTCCTGTACTGTGGATCCAGCTGTCCTTCTGACTGATAAATAATTTAGATCTGGGTGTTTAAAATCCCTGGATTTTTATGAATATAGAAATTTATTACAAGTACAGAAAGTATCACCTTTATCAATAATTAAAGCTGGTTACAAAATGACTTTAGCAAATGATCTGAAATTTAAGTGAAAAAACTGAGTATTTGTCCCTCTTTTTCATAAAAAAAGAGAAGAGAGTGTTGAGGTATTGATAACAATGTAAGGGCACAAAGGAGGGGTGAGTGGACTACATCTTTCTTCTAAGTATCTCTCTGACCTGATGGATTTGTGACTACAGCTCTGTAATTTTGAGGTAAATGAATTCAATTCAGAGTGAAGCAGGAGAGGAGGAGGGAAGTCTGCCATCCACATTCTTATAGGTGCAACAGGTATAAAAAACCAATATCCAGCATCCATATCTTATTACATCCACCACTAAACCAGAATGTTATTAGCAGTCGTGGCACAACAGAGAACAGGAGGGGAGATAAAGAAAGAAAAGAAATCAGGATTGATGTTCTCTTCCTGTATTTGTTATCTTACAGAACCAGCAGCAGAATACAAATTAACCCATCCCATGCACAAGAAGGTGGGATCCTTTGAGGCTCTTGTTTTATAGATGAAATGAATTCAGTTGCTGGGGGATGTAAGGCTCTATAAGTGTAAAGAAAACCACAACTTTTGCATACCCTTTTCCTCTGTTCAAGAGCTTTTGGAGAGTGGTGTGAAGGGAAATGCCAACAGCGTCCCAGGATGGCCACAATTTTGCCCTTATCGGGAGAAATTCTTCCATAGATTTCTTCTACTCCTTTCATGACAACTCCTTCCTTGGAGGAGTTGAAGCAGCACTTGGAGATGACAGTGAAATGGCACCCAAGGCATTGTTACTCATTTGGGAAAAAAAGGGAAAAAAAAGGAAAAAAATAATAAATGGAGAAAAATATTTTAAAAGGAAAATGAGCTGACTAGGGAAAAGTATGTGAGCAAAAGTGGAAAAAAATAATGTTCTTCATGTTTCAGCAGAGACCGACAGTCTGTTTTTTTCCAATTTGCAGTTTTCTACCTGAAAACACAAGTTTATATGTTTTACAGACCAAATCAGCAACTGTTACACTCTGAAGGAGCCTGTATCTCCCTGAGAACATGAAAACACAGCAAGCACCAGGCTGGCGAAGCCATCTCACCTCCCCACCAGCTTCTCCTGTTCTGTACTGGCAGCACTGCAGAGTTATTTCCCACATTGTACCCAACCTTGGAATGCAAGAGAGATTTCACAGCTATCTTTAGACTGGGCACAGTAGCAAGAGATGAAGTTGAACTGAAAGCCTACCCAATATACTCCTTCATCCCTATTTCTTGTAGATTAACATGGACACATCAATCTGCAACTTTTCAGGCTTGTGCCCTTTGCTGGAATATACTGATTTACAAGGTGGAGTCAAGAAATTGGTTGTTATAGCAATATGCCTCATAAGCACACATCTCTTAAATTTCCACTATAGCAATTACCCTAGAGGTAGTGGAATTCTTGGGGTTCCAAATATATCATGCTCAGAAAGTGATTTCTCTGTGAAATCAAACCACATTCAAAACCAAAGGGCACTTTTCAGATTGGTGATGAAATTCTTAATTATGCTGCATCAACCACAGCACTGCTATGGAGAAGCAAATTCTCTTACAAATTATGCACATACATCAAAACCACCCTCTGTTTCAGAGACAAATGCCCAATCATTCAGATCTATTTTGCCATCTACAGCAGACACTGCATAAGGCTATTTGATAACTATAAATTTTAATATGTCTTTCCTCACTATAGTCAGTCAACTTGTGATTATACAGACTCAGGGAGGGAGCTGAACTCACCCAAATAAAGTGAAGCACAGTCAAACAAAACCAATGTAAATCAGACTGTGGAAATAAATGTTTTATTTTCTATATTAACCTTAGCAAAAACTGGAGCAACAATGTAGGAGAAGTCAACGAGGGGAATAAAAGTGTTTTATTTTTGGTGTAACAGGGTTCATTTGCAACTGGATAATCTGCTCACACATAATTAAAAGTTGACAGTGTCTGTATTGCAAGCTAGATGAGAGAGTCAAGGAAAAAGCAAAGTTGATTTCATTTCAGTCTTTTCAAAGATTCTTCTGCTTGGTCCCAAGTGATGGATTAAGATGGAGCTGGGATACAATTTACAGCTCTGTCCCCTGGGCAGACTTTTCAGGGAAAAGAAAGCAGTGACAGAACAGCACAGTTCTGATCACCTGGCAAAATGTAACATGCTTCCAAAACACAAGGGGCAGGGCCACATGCAGGGGTTTAAATAAAACCAGCTTGTGAAAGAAAGATCTATAGTTCAGTGGGAGCTGCAGCCAGTGCCCAGCCGGGTGGGGAGCATGGACCAAAGGCAGCGGATTCACCAGGAGGAGCAGATCAAAGTGGCCATCATACAGCTCTTCTGGTGCTAAGACATAAAGGAGGGGTGCACATATAGGGGAGGCAGATAATGCTCAAAAGAAATTCTGTACATTCAATAATCATCCTTTTCTGTACACTCAATAATCTCCCTTACAGAGATTTGATTTCCTATTACATTATTCTGAATCGTATTAGAGGTCGCACACAGAATAAAGATTGGGCTCCCTCATTCTTTTATGTCTCTGAACCCAGATGGAATGCTAGAAAACAATAAAGCTCCTTTTTCTTTTTTTTTCCTTTCCCTCTTTACTTAGAGGAAAAGGTGCTTAATAGTAGTTTTAAGATTAAGAAAGAAAATGAGTATTTAAAAAAGAAACATATTCCTCTTGGGTCACTCTGAAAAGCTGCTTCATTGCCTAGAACCAATGGGGATAAAGCCAGCATGTCATCAAATCCTTAATACAGCATTAGATCTAATTGAATCTTTTGCATCTATTTTTAATGAGCATCTTGTTTGTTTAATGTGATGGCTACATAATTATGAGTATGAGTTTGTTCTCTGCTAGGGACATATTGGTTCTAACGCAATGACATTTAATTACCGCCTCTCAAGGAATTATAAGAAACAAGCTGCCAAGCTTGAAAATGCAGTGAATTATTCCTTGCTCATTGGACTGAAGAGCCCACACCTTGTTATCCGTGAGGTGTCCCTGAGGACACCCTGAGGGGGCCAAACCTTTCATCCTAGATTTCTCCATCCACATTTAGCACTGGAGTTCTGTACAGAAGCCAGCTCAACACCAACATATGCAGATGGGTGAGAGTTGCCATAAAATGAATCAAAATCCTCATATTATATGTGCAATTGCTCAGAGCAGTAATAGTGAGTGATAGGAATGAGGATGAGATCCAGCTGTTGAGACCGAGACAAGAGCACACGTCGGGAACGCACATCTGTTTTCTAGGAAACAGCATCATCTGCTTTCCTTGCATCCGTCTGACCCTACTTCTGTCTACCCAAGAGCCAAGAAACGGCTTTAGAAAGCCACCAAGGCTCCTGCTGGGAGATGTCTGTCCTGATTTCTGTCCCCCAGGCCCAAGACTCGACCTGTTGTCCCTGCCACGTGTCACTGCCCGGCATCTCCTCTGCTCTGCTCCAGCAGTTGGTTGTTGCCGAGGGAGGTAACAGGAGTGGAATTATTACTGGTAGCAACATCCACAGCAATTCCTACCTTCCTGCCATGCTTTGTCTTAACCAAACCCATGCCCTGTGAAGGGACCAATCACTTGATAAATTCCCCCAGTGCTCAAAATGAGGAGTGTTTCCCAAGGCCCATGTGCCTGGTTGGTTTTGCCTCTTAGTGCTTCAGTCACAGGCATCTGTTCCCCAATAATTAGTAAAACTCCTCAAAGATGACATAACAAATCATTACCCTCCATCCAACACCACCTCAGAGGGAACAGCCTACATCCCTTGACCTGTTCTTTTTAAGTCCTATCAGTATTTCTATTTTCACTAAAAATTACTTTTCCCCTGTTTTCACTGAATGGCTGCATTGCTGTGTCTTTGCCCTTCCAGCCAGCCCTGAGCTGCCAGCGCTCCACTCAGCAGGGCTGAGCACAGGTCATTTCTCAGCCAGCCAATTTGCCATTCTCTCTCTTTATGCCATTACTCTTCCCTTTGTGTAAGCCTCCCTCACACACGACCCCATCAATAATGCGAGCTGAGCACAGAGCTTCGTTCCAAAAAAATAGCCATGGATCCTCACTGCTGGTGCTCGCCCAGCCCTGGCTTAAACAGAGCGGCTGTTTGGGGGCTGGGGGCCATAAGGGAGCCCCTTCAAAATGCCTGGATTCCTTAACAATGTGTCCTTCCTGCTCCATTCCTGGGCTGCTGCAGTGGCACAAGTTAATTGGAGAGCAATCAGGGAATATCATAACTCTGCTGACCTGAGTAACTGCAGGACTGCCATTATTTCCAGCTGTATACAATTGACTGAAATAAGCCCCACTGTTGTTCTTCAAGTGTTTTCTAGATAACAGGAGCCATTGTTGTGAGGGATTTCATAGGTATGCCTTAACAAAATTAAAGATTCAGAGTTAGGCCAAAGTCAGAAACTTCATTGACATTTCCAAATCAGACCTTGCCACTTTATTCTCATGAGATAAAGCCCAGGCAACTCCTGGCACATTTTTTGCCCACAGTAAGAAGGATTTAGCCAGTGAAATACCACTGGACAAACACAGCTTCAGCTTTCTTATAGACCATGCAGAAATGGTAACCCAAGGAACATCCAGAGCAGCAGTTCTGCTGGAAAAGTGATCTAGGAGATCACCCCATGCTAGAAAAAATCTGTATGGACTAGGGATCCAAATGTCTAGAAAAAATGAGCTGACAAAAGCGACTTTTATCATTTCCACAATTTGTTCCAGCTTAGAATACCATTGCTAGAGATTTTTTAATTTATTTTTTTTTTTGAAGTTGCACATTTTGTCCTTCCAACTGGAAGAAAGGCAGAGAACAGGAGGAGGAGAAGGAACAGCACAGATTAAAACACCAGCTTGGGCTGGCAGTGAAATATCACAGTCAAATGCCTGAATAACCCTCAGTGAAGGAAATGGAAGTGAATGGAAGCAAAAATTAGACAAATGAACAATAAAACTGATTGTTCCATCTTGTCCTCAACGGATGGGAAAGTAATGAAAATCTCATGAAAGATATATGGTAAAGTTAGTTTAAAATGGATTTAATGAAAGTAAAAGAGGATGAGTACTCATTCTAGGCTACTGATTTATATTTTCTGTATTTTAGTCCTCATAACCAAGTTCTGTCTCATTAGCCATTAGAAGTTTAATACAGAGTTACATGTTCAGTTAAAATCCAAGCAGCTTTTAAGACTTTGAAGAAGCAAAATGCTGCATTTTGAAAGATTAGCAAGGGCGTCCTTGGCTGGGTCCTTGCATATTAAAAAGTGAAGTTCAAACCTGAGTTTTTCTTGGGGGATGGGGGGATGGGGAATAATTCAAACCATCACGACTTCTTTTTTTTCTTCTTCTATTGAACTTGGTATAATGTAAAATTATACCAAATTTGCAACAAAAGGAATGAAGGTTTACAAAGAATTATCTAGAAAATGAGTGGCTCTTGTGAAGATGAAACATGGCCCAAAATTAGCTGAAGGTTTGGTGTTTTTTTAAATTCTATATTCTTTGTCTTTCATCTGCTTGCAAATTTTAGAAAGAATGAGCTAATTGTTCCCACTTTCTCTCCCCAATATTTTTCCATGGTATAAATAATACATCACAATAACAATATTTGGAAGAAGTGGGATCTGTCTTGGTGTCAGAGCCGTGTTGGAGGCAGACACGACGTGGATGAGGGTTATGCACCATGGTGAAACCCTCACGTTAAACAGCGAGGACCACGAACAAGCAAACCCATCCTTAGCTAGGTGTGCTGGAGGAGCGCCCACAGAGCGATGCTTAGGGATGAGTGACCTTTTAAATGGGCAGAAATAAGCAGAAGTCCTTTCTAAAGCGGGAGGATACAAACCACAGCCCCCGGCTGCCCGCACTGCTGTGCCGGTGACTCAGCGCTGAAGCTGAGCCTCTCCTCGCCCCGAGCAGGGCGCGCAGCTCCTCTGACTCATCCCCAGCACAGGGACGAGGCTCCCGAAATGCCAGCGGGTCCTGTGACAGAGGTGCCACGCACCAGTGCTCGGGCTGAGGCCAAGCCAGCCACCCGCTGTAGGAAAGGGCAGCACCTCCGGGAGGCCGCGGCTGACCCGGGCTGGACGCAGACCTGGGGGAGAGCATTCCCATCTCCGCGGGTGCGCGGGCGAGATGGGGCTGCCGCAATGGCCGGCTAACAGTAATAAGCTAATAATTAATAGAAAATGGCTAATTAGCCAATAAGTAATTTAGAACACTGAAGCCACCGTCAGCTCCCTGGCTGCAGCGAGAGTATGGATCCAGATCTCTGTAGTTTGACAGCAGTGTCCTTGATCTTTTTAGCTGTGTAAATAAGTGCATAAATAAACTACACACACGTGCTTTCCTTCAGAAACGAATGGGAATTTTCCACACACAGACAAGGAGCAACCCTCTGCTCAAGGTTTCTTCCCATGCATGTCCCAAGGACTCCAGTGTAACACAGGATCCTGCTGGCGTCTCTGAATCTCTGCTGCCGTCTCTGAATCTCTGCTGCCATAAAGCAGCTGCTGGTGCTAAGTGACGTTCTGCACCAGTGGTCCTCTCATGAGCAACACTGATTTTTCTTTCCTTAGCAACTGAAGGTGCAGGGTGTGACTTCAGTCAATTGATTTTGATGGGGACCACATCCACTCGCACGGGGAGGAACGGGATGAGCCGCAAGTCCCGGGATGAACAATTGCACAACGGCAGGGATGCAGAGGCGGCACACGCCAGGCTGTCCCAGGTAGCAGTGAGAGTCCATCATCTGCAGGAAAGGACTGTGTTACAGCAAATCCACCCGCACCCTGGAGTGAAACCATCCTGCTCCCAACCTCTCCCAAGTCAAAGAAGCGACTCATTTCTTGATGAAACTCATCTGGGCTTTATTTTCCCATGGGCTGCACGGTAAATTTGGAGTCCCTGACCAAAATGAAGGAATGGAAATGAAGGAATGAAAAGCACTCACTCGGCAAAGTGAGTGCTTTTAGATGTAAGTTCCCCTGGTGCCTGCTCACTGTTCTGAATTCCTATTCTTATGCATCAGTATTTATAAACCACAAGCTGCTTTTGCTGGGTGCTTTTGCTTTTTCCGTTGTGGCTTGACATCTCAGGCCTCATTCTTGTTCCTAGAAAACAGCCCCACTATCACATCCCATCCAGTGAAGGTGGCCTCTGCCCTGTGATGGTCTTAGTGTGCTGTGAAGGGGTCGCCTGGGCACAGCCACATCCCAGCTGACCGAGATGGGGAAAACTTGACCATGAGCCCTGTACTGCATTGTGTTTGGTTTCTGGATACTTCTAACCCTAAAAACACAGTTTGCAACCAGGAGGCTCTCAAATACCACAAGAAGGGCAGCAAGTTGTATTTTGTCTTCTCCATCCCTTACCAGCACTGTGGGTTTTCTTCTCTGGTGCAGGAGGAGCGAATATATTACTCACCACAGCAAATGCCAGACAGACAAACAGAGGCACTCCTCAGGCCCTGGTGAGTAGGGCACATCTCTCCCCAGAGAATAATCTCCCTGTGATCAACACATAGCACTGAAAGACAAATGAGAATGAAAAGGCCTCTCAAATTTAATAGCCTCCATGAATTACACTGCCTTTCATCTACATGGACTGTCACTCTTTCCATTAAAGAGTCACTGTCATCAGTAATCCATTTTAAGATTTATAGATGTTGAGATTTACAGACTTGCTGTTGTTATCTGCCTTTTCTCCCCCATGCATCTCCAAGGGCCCCCAAAAGGTGGGATTCTATCCAAAGCCTCTCTCCTGCATCTGAAAATATAAATCTGTGGTGGGATGCAGGGCTTTTGAATTGGATGCCAACAAAACTAATAATGCTGATAAGGATAGTAAGGATGATAACTATGAGGGGGAAGAGAGGAGCAGTGACAAGGACAGGAAAGGATAAAAGATGAGCAGGAGAAATAAGAGGGGGATAATCCAGATTTTTATATCTTTTTCCCAATTATCACTCTATAATTCTATAATTTCAAGAGAGAAAGAGAGGAAGAGAGCAAGAGAGGAAGAGAGGAAGAGAGGAACGAGAGGATGAGAGAAAGAGAGAAATTAAGTTAGTTTGACTCTGGTCATTTTTTTACTTAAGAGGAAAAAAAAAGCTTGCATCCTTGAATTAAATGTATTCAGGTCCCTTTTTTTGCATCCAGGAAGGCCACTTTACAATGCTCACGATAAAGAATATGCTCAGGTGGGAGTATGCTGACATTACAAAGTCTCTTCAAACAGCTAGAGGAAATTTAGTACAAATGAGCCTCAAGCTACCTGCTTTGCATACTTTTATCTGATTCTAGTGCAGTAGCACAGTTTGTTCTGATAGTAGTTGAATACCCATATGTGGATTAATATCTCCAACACAAAGCATTTGAGTATGCTCATGATGCTTGAATCCAGTCTGTTTGCATGTGCAACTCCATCCTGGATAAAATTGCAAATACTTACCTGACTTAGAAATCACAGTACTATTCAAAAGCTTCTCACTTATTCTGGATCTGGTTTTGGGACACGTGTGTGAGAAACAGATCTGGTTATCCTCACTCCATTATTCCTCACATATTATTCTGACAGTAGGTGGTGTTTGAAGAAACGCTGAAGAAGAAACATTAGACTAAATTCCTTACGTAACCTTAAAAATATCTGTTCAATGTATTCCTTCATGTATTTGTATCTGCTTGTTTGTAAGAAGAGCTAGGACAAATCTTTTCTGAATTTTGTTGCTGTGTGGAAGAAAGCTGTAATGATTGGTGAGCTACCAAAGAAAATGCTCTTGTACAAATGGTTACGGTGTAAATCAGTGAAAGTCTGCAGGGAACACTACCCATGTACATCAAAAATAAGGCTCTCTTCCCAAATGCAAATTTACTTAAAGAGCAGTGAACTATGGGGAGTGAATGTGTAAAATATTCTAATTAGCTTCCTCTTAATCATAGCCATTACCACAGGCTATCATCATATTGGAAGCTGTGTCTGTGCTGATCCTTTACACCATGCACATGTGACAGCTGCCAAAGTAATTATCAGCACAAATTTCACTTTCTGTTTGTATTTTCCAGCTCCATACAGAGAGAAACTAGTGGTGGATTAATTTTGCTGTGCTCTTGGGGGTAGGCTGTGCTAGGATTCATTTTACATTGATCCTTCTCAAGCTCTTCAGCAGACAGAGCTATAACCCATGAAGTCAAGATCTTTGTGCTCCAAAGTGTTACAGAGGAAGGATGACATGAAGCCAAAGCTGTTAAAAGTCTCCTCCTTGAACAAATAGTTGCCTTAATAACTGCTCTGGGCTTATTGCCTTTAATAGTGTCTTTAAGGGTGCCACAACAAGCAAGACAGCTGCTGTGCCCCTTACAGCTTCTGTCCATGCACCATAGAGTGTCCTATAAAGTTGAAGGAGGATGCGTATCTCAAAAATTTGTATACCTGTCAGGGAAAAGAGAGGCAAAGACAGAAAATTATGCATCCAGAGTGGATTTGAAGTATTCAAGTGGTGAGAAAATAGCCCGGCTGGTCCTGCTGCTGCTCCCCAGCCCTTATGCAAAACCAGATTTAAGCCTATTGCACTATAATCCCCTCCTCTTGCCTCTTTATTCTTGCTCTTGAATAATCTGCATTGTGCTGGGACTAATCCCAGCCAGAGGCCTGTTGTGCTGGAGATTGTGCTTACAAAGCCCAAACCAGTGTCATACAGAGCTTTAAACCTCACTTTAATTTTGGTGCAAATTATTCAAAACAAAGAGTTCACAGCACTGTCCAACAAGCTGGGGAATTCCATCAGTAATTTGTGTTACGTTGAAAAATGGAGATAGACTTTTTTTCTTCCTTTAAATAAAACAAGAAAAGCTTCCACCAACAGTAACCTGGATCGTTTTTAAGCCAGCAAAGTCTTTGACTGATAGCCCTGTGCGTATCAAATCTCAGCTGTGCTGTGGTGGAGCCCTGAGCAACAACATCCACAGCAACACAGCGCCTCAACTGTGCCTCTTCAACGTCTTTATTAATGACGCACAGCCCAGCCCCTGCTGCTCGCCGGCGCCTACCACCAGATTTACAGCCCCCTTCCAGGCCTTTCCCAGCGCTCCTAATTTATGATAACAACGGCGCTCGTACATGAGTGTCCCGTGTCAGGGACACGCCAGCGCGGCCCGCAGCGCTACGGCGCAGGAGGTCTAGCAAAGTCCTGCCAGTCCAGGCAGGAGAAGTCTCAGAGAAGCAAGTGTGTCCCGGCTAGCAAGCTGCAGAGTTGCTTTTTCAGCCTTTGTAACGCGGAGGTTTCTTCTTTTAGCCTTCGCAGAGCATTTATCAGGGCTGTAAAGGGGCAGTTTGCATCTGGTCACTGACTCCTGCAAGGTGTCCCCAGGAGGGTGGCTGCAAAACTGCTGAAGTTGGAGCTAAGCCCTTTCATCTCCCACCAAGTCATTGCAGTCCAGTTCTTAGAGGGTAATCTCTTTCTTCCTTTTTTCAGCATGACTTGATTGTATCTAAACCTCCCTAAATTCCCACCTCAGCTCCAGCTTTCTGTTAAGTTTACCTGTTTTTTCTTGCTATGTTTTTCACTTTTGCCTGTATAAAAGGGCTGGTAGTTTCCAAAAGTGGGAATCACGTTCCCAGGGGACCACGGGCTTTTCCCACATCAGGAATTACAGAAGTGGTGATGTGATGGTTCAAAGCTTCCTTAGGCACAGCAATCAGAAAATTATCAACTGTTTCCTAATACTTGAGGAAGGAGGGGGTTTCAGCAGAATGGCTGCCTTGGACTTTGGTCTGTATTTAGGAGCTTGGCCGACAGAGTCCCTTGGGAGGCAGTTCCTGAAGGGCAGAGGAGTCCAGGAAAGCTGAATACTCTTCAAGAAAGAAGCCCTAAAGGTGCAGAACAGGCCATCTCCACATGCCAAAAGATGAGCCAGCGGAGAAGACTGGCCTGACTGAACTACAAGGATGTTGAGAGGTTATAGAGGGAGGAAATAAGAGGGGCCACAGCCCAGCTAGAGCTTAACCTGGCTATTGCTGTGGAAGGTGCTATATAATGTTTCTACAAATACATTACAAACCAAAGGAGGGCTAAGGAGAGTGTCCATCCTTTATTGGGTGTGAGGAGAAGCTTAGTGACAGAGGACAAGGAAAAAGTTGAGGTACTCAATGCCTTCTTTGCCTGAGTCTCTAATAGTGACACCAGTTTTTCAGCAGGTACCCAGCCCCCTGTGCTGGAAAACAGGGCTAAAGAGCAGAATGAAGTCCCCATAACTCAAGAGGAAATGATCAGTGACCTGCTCCACCACTTGGACTCTCATATACTGTGGGGGGTACATGGTGAATCTCAACTATTTAATGGGAAATGATCCTTTCCAGTACTTTTTTTAGCCAACCTAATAAACTTTTTTGTTAGTAGTATTTTATTAAATTTGACAAGGTGACAACAAAAGGCTATAGAAAGGTATTCAGCTTTATTATAGCCTACAGTACTTTCCCATAAAGGTTAATATGGACTCACCACTCCTAATAATTAAATGTCAGTACTTCTGCTCAGAATATTTGAACCTTATAGTCCTGCCCTTTCAAGAAGAATCCTTTGGTTTACATTCTGTCCTATTCCACTCCTCTTCTGTGGTTTTCCCCATCAAAAGGCTACATTTGCAGAAATTTAGGGATATCTTCTCTTTCCTCCCTAAGTGCTAGTGGATACGCTATAGTAAAATACAAAATAAAATCTACTGATCAAGACAATTCGAAAGCTGACAACATATTTTGTTCCCTAACTATATATCCAAATCATCTCCAAAGTATTGTAGTCTTCTCTTGGAGCTGATAAGCCATTTAAAATGCATTATACTGGTGACAGACAAGCTGGCATTTGCTACAAGCATTTTTATGATTCAGTGGTTTGCAGAGAGACTGGAAAACTAAGTAGCAGATTTACAGTATAACAAAATAAAAGCAGAGATCTCATCTGCCTGATGAACGACTAAAGCAGCTTTCATCTCCAGATTTGCAGATAGTTTGCCTGAAGGTGGAGAACTTATTGCTTGGGATGTGACAATGGTACCCTCAGGCTACAATCACATGGCATCTTCAGAGGACTGTACACATGCAGGGGGTAGAGAGATTTGTAACTCTGGGGCAGTTCCCATCTAAGCAAGACATGTAAGTGCAATAAATGTGAAAAGAAAAAGGAGACCCAAGGTAAAGGGAAGTGCCCATGTATGTATATGGGCCCCAGCAGCTGTGCCTGGCTGGCTGCTCCATGCAGCCCTTGGCTCTGTGGTGAAGGTGCCTCAGCAGGCGTGGGGCTTTTCAGAAAGAAACAAATTCAAGGGCAACTGCAGCTGAAAGGCCATTACATACATAGAATTTGGCATCAACAGGCAGGCAGATAGAGTATTCCTGGCTGCTTCCTTATGCCCTAGCAAACAGATATTAGATAATGCCTCCTTCTTGGCCAAGCAATGAGTCAGTGGTTGAGATGAAGGGGGAGTTTTCTTGACTTCCATTCTCCATATCTGACCAGAGATCATGCCAGCTGTCTACACCCACACATTTGAAAACGTCACAACATCTGCCTGTCCTTCAACACCAAGGGACACACTCAGCCCACCTTCCACTACGGGTTCTAACCAGGCTGTTTAGAATCATGGACTCATAGAATTGTTCAGGTTGGAAAAGACCTGTGAGATCATCAAGTCCAACCAGTTCCCTGTGTACCCTACGGAAAAGCCCACAGAAATCAGTTCCCTTCCCACAAAGGAAATGGCCATGAGGCACTGTCAGATCTGGGCTCATACTAAGCCTTCTGAGGCCAGTGGAAATACTGGACAAAACCAGCAATTGCATTTACTATGCACAGACTTTTTCATGCTTTATGTATGATTTTTAAACCATGAGTAATGTCAGCTTTCAAAGATTTGTCTTATACTTGAACCTTGCTCACAGTCACCCACTTGCTTAGCTGTAAACATGATTTTAACAAAGCCATTTCAACATCTTAGTTAATTTGTTTCTGACGCCTTTCTCTTCCAGAGTGTGTAATTAAACTAAAAGAGCCTGGAAAAGCCCCTTACAGTAAATAATTTACAAGTTCCTCCCTGGGGACATTTTTTAATTATAACTCCACTGGTCAGATCTTACTGAATAGTCTGAGATAGCATTCCCCACTGAGATCCTGAAATATAATTAACTTACTCCTTTGGTAACGGTGTTTTTCCTTAGTCTATCTATTTCTTATGCAGGGCAGGCAGATTTGTTTATAAACAAAGTGGAGATTGATAGACGCTTTGTCATGAGAATAGCAATAATGGCAATCGCTGCGCCAGACGGGGGCACGTCCATTTGAGGAAAGATGATACTGTTTTGAAGCAATTTTTATAAATCCTACCCTGACAATCCAGCATGGAGAGATACAAGAGAGCAACCAGACAGCCCCGATTCCTCTCCGCCTTGGCAGCCTGCCTTGCTCCCCGAGTGCCACTTCATGCATAGCAAAAATAAATAATCCTGACGCACAACCCACCCCCCTAACCTTTGTGCTTCAGGAACACTGCTATATACTATCAAACTGACAGTGATTTCATGTTCTGTGGCAAAAAGAAAAACCCTGAGTGACAGCAGCAAGGCTGGGGATGTCAAATGAAAACTGTCACATTTATTTAGCTCCATGATTCTCAAGACAATATACATAAATATCGTTTTACTATCCCCACCAGCTAAATGTTGAGAGCTATCTGCATCAGCCAGGGTCCTGCAGCTCCCTCAGCCTGGCTGATGAGCCTGTAATGAACAACTCCTGACTCAGGAGAGGCTGGCAAGGAACAAAACACCAGCTCCTCTTGTTCCCAATGATACAGTACATTAAATAGCATCCTCATCCTTTCCCACTGCAGCTGTAGCCAAAAGGGCAGTTTGGAGTGAAAGTGGGAGAGAATGGCTGCACAAGGTACTGAAAAGTGATCTGAGACGTAAAAAGTTTGGGGACACTCATTGCCTCAAGTCCTGAAAACCTTCAAAGCTTGCTTGCTTTTTCTACACCAATTAGTTCCAGCAACTCCAGTGAGCCCACAAGGACAAAACTTGGTGCCTATCTGCGGTTGTGCTGCATGAGGGCCTGTATTTTTCATCCAAAATCTTGTCTTTCATTTCCCCCCCCCTCCTATTTTGAACTCTCACACAACAAAACCAAGTCCTTGTCTCTCAGCCCTTTGTTTCTGTACAGCTGCTAGTGCTGGCTCTGAAGACTCTTCCTCATATGCTGATCTTTCTGTACAGTTGTTCACCTGGTATTACCCGTAGTGAAATACCTACAAGCCAAGCAGCCCTTATTCTCGTGAATAAATCAAAGTTCAGATAGCAAGATCAAAAGCTAAGCCAAAGGGCCGCACAGCGTTGCACCTAACATATGCATTTAAAACATGTATCAGATGCAGGTTCCAGGTTTCTGCTGTGACAAGCACTGGCTTCAGTGTGGCTTTGTTGATGTTGCTGGCAGGCCGTGCCATATGGCATAGTGCTGAGCCTAATGTGGTAGGTGAACTGAAGCAGCTTTGCAGACAAACCCAGGAACAGGCCTGCCACACACAAAACCTGCCCCATTGTTTGGTTTTTTTTGCTCTCCATATGCTAACGGAAGTTCAGAAATGAAGAAGGGATTAAAATACTGACACGACACAGACTGTACAAAAAAAAAAGTCTGATTTTCTCATCACTTTTATACCCCAAAGGTCTGGAATGGTAGGACTCCGTCTCCCTCATGTGAGGCAGTCCAGCTGGCAGTACCCAGAGCTGAGAGGACCTGGGGGACGCTCCAATGACCGCACCAGCACCGATGCTGTCACTCAATTTCTGCTTGCACCGCCTTCCTGCAGCCGTGGACACACCTTCCGTGATAAGGAAGGGATGGAAGGCCAGCTCTGATCACCACTGTTTTGCTAAGCAGCCCATACTGCAAAGTGCCACCAGCTGCCTTGCCCAGCTTTCCTGCACACACGGGTGGGATGCCCAGCAGGCCAACACCAGAGGGATCTTCAGCCAGGCCAGATGGACCTTGGTTAACACAGGCTGGAGAAGCACCAGGGAGCACTGCCCAGAGAGACCTCAGTTGCTAAGCTTATGTTCACTCCAGAGCCAGAGGGTTTAAATAGCTCCCGTTTTAGCAGAATGGAAACAGCACTGCATGCAAGCACTCTGAGAAGAAAAGGTTCACAGGTACTGCAGGTATGGCCTTGTTCACAAAGCCCATTGTTGTTGGGGAAGCCTTAAGGTCATTCCACTCTGGAGCTGGTCCTTGAGAATTTATGGATTTTTTTAATGATGACACAGAGTAGCTTGGTGAAAATAAACACACTGATTTATTGATTGAAGGAAGAGTTAAACATGCGTAGAAAGTTGAAGTTGCATTGAAGAAGGAACACAAAATTCTGGCAGTTTGATTGATCCTGACTGGAAATATTGTGTTATTATACTACAAGGACAGTGTGCAGAGGAAACTCACTATCTTCTTCTAGATTTCCATGATTGTCTGGAGAAGCAGAGAACAACCAACCTTCCACTCAAAAATTTATTCCATCCATAAAAACTGCTCTATGCAATTCTCAGCATCTCTCATTTTTTTAACATAGCACCACACAGTATTTTTGGACATTATGAATAGCTTATGTACAAAATCAGAGCACTTAAAGTAATTTTGAATATTATTTTACCAAAAAAGAGCTGTCTCCAGATAGAGAACTCCTTGACCACATTTTAGACTTTCATTTTTCATTTAGACTCACATTTTTACATTCCTGTATTCCACAATCCTGTATTCAGATAAAGGAAAGAACATACCAAAGTTAGAGACATCAACCTTTTTATTATTAACAGGTACTCCCTTTATTTTAAGCCAACTGCAAGGAGCCAAGTAAACAGTCAAAATTACCGCATACACTAAAATTAATGAAGGCTTTTTTCCTATCACCATTTTTTCCCAGCTTACTCTAAGACATCTCCATCAATTTCTTGTTTTGCTCATGGATGCATACAATATTTAAAGACTAAGAACTTTTACCGTTACAAGTATCTAATTCCAGAATGGATCAAGAACTGTCATTACTGGACAGTTCACTTTTAAACCAGAATAATAAAACTGTTAAGTATCAAGAATCCTGTACCTCAAAAATATTATGAGAAGAAATGGTCCTTACTGTAATAAACAGTCATTCATTCTTGTTTGTATTGATTCTAGAATAAGAATTCACAATGGACATTTGCTAAGTAGACACAAATCAACACAATCCTCACTACTATTACCACAGTTACACTGTTTTTTGAGGGTTTTGTCCCCAAACACAAATAGTGTATTTTGTTGGTCCCAAAATCATACATGACAATTAGAAAAAAACATGATTGATGGATATGACATCTTTGGTTACTTGCTCTGGAGGTGGGTTGGTATCAAAACACTTTCAGCAGTCTTCATAAAGGATTTCATCTATTGGAACATCATTTTCTGTCACAGGCACTGATTCACAAATCTGTTCTTTAAAAGCCAAAGCAATCGTGTAAGGCTTTCCACGGGGATGTTTCACACATCTTTCAAGATAGGTATCATAGTATCCTTTCCCTCTTCCCAATCTGTTGCCTTTTTTGTCAAACCCAAGGCCTGGCATGAAGATAAGGTCAAGACCTCCTGCAGAAAAATAGAATAAGCATTAGTTCATGCCCTGTGGATTTCCCGATGGCTTGACTACAACCACGTAACTCCAGACATTTGCAAGAACACAGGCTTTGTGTTTTGTAAAATGTTTGTCCTTCTTTGATCAGATGAAAAATACTTTGAATACTAAACCTGTAAATTTACATTTTCATCTTATCAACTGCATACTAGTTCAGCTGAAAAATAATTAGATCTTGAAAAGCTGGGGGGGAACCCCCCCCCCCTTACATTTTAACAAATTTATTTTATAATTTTAACCCCACACTTCCGAATACAAATGATTATGACTCTAAATCCAGATAGAGACTGAACTCAGGGAAATTAAATGCAGGAGGAATCATAAAAATCAAATGAACTTCAACATCAGACACAAAAATAGAAAAGGAAAAAAAGAATGAAAAGAAGACATGTAAGAGAGAGGGGAGACGTCTTCTTGACACCACTGTAAGATGCCATGAACCTTCTCTTGACCTTCCAAACCCAAAAAACCTTGAATACAATACATTCTGAAAGTGGTAATTTGCCCTCTTATATCAAGATGAAGATTTGAAGGCTTGTCCCTTCGTGATGTGAGGTTCTTTTTGTCCCAAAGGATTTTCTTTCTCGGTCACCAGCAATTTTCACTGTTGTTCCAGCAGAAAACACAGGCTTTCTGCTTCCCTGCCCTAAATATTCCTCCTTCCAGGATTCTTGTGAGATTGCACTTGATTGGAACTCAAAATCAGTTAAAAAACTGAAAGAAGATGCATAAACTGCTAATCACCTGGACTGGCTGGTGAAACTCCAACAGAAGATCCCACCAACCAGCTCAAGACAAAAAGACAAGATTTCTTGCTTTGCTCATGCTCTGTGAGGGCATGGGGATCGACACCATGCCAGGGAGCCAGTTCCAATTTACACTTGGCTGCACACTTGTTTCAGGAGCTGATTCACATCACTGAAACTGTCTGCCACAAGGAGTGACCACCAGGCACAGAGGCTGCTGCACATCCCTGTCACTTCTGCAAGGCTGGTACGTTCAGTGTGAGGAGTCTTGCACAGACATCCTCTTAACAAATGAGCTGGACTGGCCTGGTGCTGACTCCTGAACCCAGGAACATCCCACTTACTCCTTTCACAATGCAAAGAACGTCTTTTATTTCTTGCTGCTGTAGCAGACTTAAGGAGAGAAGGGCAGGGAGTGGGAAGGCAGCACAGACTAAAAGACAGCTGACGTGAGTCTGGAAAGAAAGCAGATACAGAGTCTCAGTCCACTGCTTCTGCCTTCTTACAGGAACAGTGCTTAGCCTTGAGCAGCTTTTCTGTGACCCGATTCTGCTACTTCACCAGAGCTTGGACCTGGACAGGTACTTTTCTGCTTTTTCCATGTCCACACCTACTCCTTCCGGCCATTTTGGACTGAGCTGCTTTTACTACATCTGAGGGATGATGCCCACCATTGAGGAAGATGTGTGGGAGCATGTACTGAAAAAGCCAGACCAAAGCAGAGTTTTTCAGTTCAGAGGGAATCCCATCTGAGATCACATATCAACTCCAAACTCTGCCTGGAAGAGCATGCTAACAGTTCACATAAGACCGATTTGCACACACTTCCCAGGCTCCTGGAGATTTCCCTCCACTCTTCATTGTTCAGAGAAGAGTCACTGACATGGACACTCAA